>CM017197.1:35975090-36194835 GCA_004837865.1 Musa balbisiana
CTATTTCTTGGCTCACAAAAGTGATTGTTTCAAATGTTTCTCTAAATTTTGTAAACTCACTCAAAACGAAAAAGGATTCATGATTTCATCAATTCGGAGTGATCACGGTGGCGAATTTCAAAACCGCGATTTCCAAAATTTTTGTGAAGTTAAACAGATATAACCACAACTTCTCTACTCCAAGAAACCCGCAATAAAATGGAGTAGTAGAAAGAAAAAATAGAAATCTACAAAAAATGGCAAGAACTATATTGAATGAACATAGTCTACCCAAGTACTTTTGGGCCGAAGCCGTGAATACGGCTTGCTACATCATGAATAGGGTTTTAATAAGACCATCTCTATCAAAAACTCCCTATGAATTATGGAATAACAAAACACCAAATGTTTCTTATTTTAAAGTTTTCGGTTGCAAATGATTTATTTTAAATGAAAATGATGCCTTAGGAAAATTTGATGCTAAATCTGATGAAGGCATCTTTCTTGGTTACTCTTCCGTTTCTAAGGCTTTTCATGTTTTTAACAAAAGAACCTTAGTTATAGAAGAGTCTATTCATGTAATTTTTAATGAAATTTTTGAGTTAAAGAAAAATGATTTTGATGATGATATTGGTTTTGAAAATTTGGATTTAAAGGAACCCCCTCCTCAAAATAGCAACTTGGATGCATCTTCTTCCAAAATCTCCTTACCCAAGGAATGGAAGTATGTAGATGCTCATCCAAAAGAGCAAATTATAGGAGATACATCACAAGGGGTTAAAACTCGTTCTTCTTTCAAGAATTTTTGTGCTAATGCTGCCTTTCTCTCTCAAATCGAACCTAAATGCATTGATGAGGCCTTGAAAGATGATTCTTGGGTCATTGCAATGCAAGAGGAATTGAATCAATTTGAGAGGAATGAGGTATGGAAGCTGGTTCCTCGACCTAGTGACCATTTAGTCATTGGTACTAAATGGGTCTTTAGAAACAAGCAAGACGAATGTGGTATCGTGGTTAGAAAAAAGGCTAGATTAGTGGCCAAAGGTTTCAACCAAGAAGAAGGTATCGACTACGAAGAAACCTTCGCTCCTGTGGCAAGATTAGAAGCCATTAGGATGCTTCTTGCCTATGCTAGTAGTAATAATTTTAAACTATTTCAAATGGACGTCAAAAGTGCCTTCTTAAATGGTTTTATTTCGGAAGAAGTATATGTCGAACAACCTCCTGGATTTGAAAATTCTCTTCTTCCTAATCATGTATTCAAATTGACTAAGGCTCTCTATGGTTTGAAACAAGCTCCTAGAGCTTGGTACGAAGGCTTAGTTCCTTTCTTATTTTAAATAATTTTACCAAAGGCAAGGTTGATACTACATTGTTTATCAAACATTTTAAAAATAATTTTCTTATTATGCAAATTTATGTTAATGATATTATTTTTGGTTCTTCGGATGAATCACTATGTGAATCATTTGCCAAAAATATGAGTCATGAATTTGAAATGAGTTTAATGGGAGAATTAACCTTTTCTTAGGCTTACAAATTAAGCAACTAGAAATGGCATCTTTATTAGTCAAACTAAATATGCTTTAGATTTGCTAAAGAGATTTAATATGGAAAGCTCAAAAGCTATTAACACTCCTATGAGCACATCCACTAAGTTAGAAGTTGATGAAAGTGGAGAAAACTTCGATCAAAAAACTTATAGGGGTATGATAGGAAGTTTACTTTACCTCACTACAACTAGACCAGATATCATATTCAGTGTAGGACTTTGTGCTAGGTTTCAATCAACCCTAAGATATCTCATCTCAAAGCGGTTAAAAGAATACTTAGATATCTTAAAGGTACCACAAATCTAGGATTATGGTATCCGAAAATCGAGAAGTTTGAGTTAATTGCTTATGCTGATGCAGATTTTGTTGGATGTAGATTAGATAGAAAAAGCACATCAGGAACATGTCAATTTTTGGACATACGCATACAAGCAGCCAGTGAGCAATCTGAGGATGATGAACAAAGCGATGGAGGTACATTGATCAAGCTGACATACTTATGCATGAGGCTATCAGCGGTCTATAAACACTTTTGTCATGAGAAATCAGTTTACCATCTTTTCTTTTCTCTTTTATTGTGATTTTTGCCAGAAATAAGGACTTTTGAGTTTTTGTTGGCTTATCCTGGATGGACTTTGCTTACTTGAACTGGGAGAGAACTTAGCTAGGATGGGCAATTTAAACAAGCATAATTGTTAGTAGGCTGGTGGGTTTCCATTTTGCCAGAGAAAATTTTATAAGGCCCAGAGAATTAACAATCAAATCACACTTGTCATTTCCATTCTTAGCTCAGCACCAAAACAGTGCATCTTCAGCGTTGGCTACTGTCAGCGGGAGATGCAATTGATTTGAATGCTACATGCTTATTTGTGCTCGGTTTTGTCAGATATTTGGGTGGTTGCAAGTTAAGTAAATTTGTTGCTTTTGTACAAATGTACAGCCTCTTTCCTTTGTTTCCTTTGTATAGTTCAATTGCACTTAGTAGTGATGGTTTAGGAAAAGATTCAAATTCACTACCAAATGCTCAAACTTCAGTTAGCAGTCTCCCAACTGTTAAATAGGTATTGATGATGTGATCAAATATATATTTGTGTTTTTTCTATTAATAATCCAGTCATGAGACCAAGGCAGATGGAATCCCAGTTAAGTCATGAGATCTCTTTCACAGCAATGGACCTCAGTAGAATGTATGCTAATTATCTATATAGTTGCCACAGGTTACGAGCTCATTTCAGTGTTCAGGTATGTGCAATGTAACATTTGATCTGTTACAGGTGAATGTCAATTCTGGAGGAGTGTTTTCTTTGTTTGTCAGCTCTAGTGCTGATATCATCACATGAAGCANTAGCGATCAGAAAGAGCGATCACCAAGTTTCAGGAACGGATGAGAATTACGGATATCAGCATGAGGGCGAGGGTGTTGTTGCCACTCTTGGGTCATGAGAGGAATATCACATGTATTTTTGCTTAGATAAATTCCTGACCAGGGTCATTCAAATTGAGAGAGAGTGTTCTCTAAGAGAATTCGATTAAAGCGTGACTTGAGTAGGAACCGTATGAGTCTGATAGCATAATGCTCAATATACGGTCTCTGGGATATTAGATGGATGAGGAACTATAGGTATACGATAACTGAGAACAAATAGGTCCAAAGGATTGGATTCCCTTGTATCATCTAAGGGTTACAGCGTAGTGATCTAGTACATCCATAGTTGATAACTCAAGTGAATTATTATGAAGATAATAATTCATTAAGCCGGAAGGAGTTTTGACAAGTATGACTCACAACCAGCTTGATATTTATGTATCAATCTTCACATAATGAAGCATACCTTTTTGGGAAATTTGAGGTTTTTGTTTTCTGTTCTTCTGCTACGCTTGTGATGTTGCCCCTAGATTTCCCTACAAAAAACATGTGAAACCAAAAACTATGTGGAAGATAATTACTAAGGGAGATTATATATCTCTGAATTTCTGTAGACCTATGAGAGAGGATGAATGAGGTCAAGCATCCTCCTCTCTAGTGGTGATCCACATGATAGGTGTTTCGAAGATTATTAAATCTCGGATTTTGATGATGAAATCAATTGGTAAAATATTTGATCTAATCCTTTGCTGAGATATGTGTGCAGGATTAACCACGATTTCAGAATGAGACATAAAGCAGGTGTTGTGCCGGAGTTAAGATCGAGAACACGTTGGGAGTTCGAGAGTTCGCCGGAACTCCAAAGGTTCATCGAAACTCGCCAAGAAGATCGTCGTAAAGTCCAGGAGCTTATTGGGAGTCTGTTGGAGCATTACCGAGAGTTCGTCGGATGTTCACCGGAAGTACGCCGAAAACTCACCGAAAGAGCAATTAACGCACCGGAACAAGATGCATTGTAATCATATCTTAGTTATCGTAGTTAGAGAGTAAATTAAGTTAGGATTAGGAGGTAATCCCACTCACTTAATTAGGGGGCCAATTGGGCCCTTAGTTGGGCTGGTTTGGGCCGGATTCAAGGCCCAACCAGGTTGTTGAAAAGATGACTGGCGGTGGCATCGCTTGGAAAGCAATGCCCCAGGATATCTGGGCGGTGGTACCACCCAGACTGGGCGATGATACCGCCAGAGCTTTGTCAGGTGGTGGTACCGCCCAATGTCAAGTGTCAAGCAGTAGTACTACCTAGTAATGGCGGTGGTACCGCTAGTACCCCGGAAATCCGAGATAAGACACTTTTTTGCTCCAATTTTGAAGCCATTGGTGCCTATAAAAACCCCACCCTTTTTTGCATGAAAGGGCACGAAACCTATTGGCATAATCTTGAGTTCTTGAGCCTTAAAGTGTTGTAAAAGTAAAGAGTTCTCCTCATCTCTTAGCCTTATAACCATCCAAGAAAGAGGAGTGAGACTTGTAAGGGTTGTCTCCTAAACCCGGCAAAAGGAGAAAAGCTGTAAAAGGTGGTTGGCCTTTGCCTATTAAAAGAAGGCCTTTAGTGGACGCCGATGACTTCGTTAGAGGAGGAATCCGAAAGTGGATGTAGGTCACATTGACCGAACCAATCTAAAACTCGGTTTACATTTATTTTGAACAACTTTATTTTATAGCAAACTGCCTCTCCTCCTTATTGTGCTTTAACTACGTCTACATACGCTTTCATGTAAACACCCTCCGAGATCAGCTTTAATCATATGAAGACTTTACGAAAACGATGTTTTTCATTTGTGTAATTTACATTACTGCAAATCACCTTAGTCTTCTCTTGCACTTTCACAAAAGCTTTCAAGTTCAAATTCAAATTCTTTTCAAAACGGATTGAATCGAAACCATTCTCGTCGGAATCGGTTTTAATCAAAACAAGTTTTTTTAATAGCGAAAGTTTTCCAATGCACTAATTCACCCTCCTCTCTTAGAACCGCTCTTGATCCTAACAATTGGTATCAGAGCGAGGTTCACTCTCATTGGTTTAAAATCCAAGAGAGATGGCATTCGCCGGCAACCTAGAGGCCCATTCAATTACACGTCCGCCCATATTCAATGGGACAGATTACATATATTGGAAGACTAGAATAAGGATCTTCCTAATTTTAATGGATTTTGAACTATGGAATATTGTAGAAAATGGATTTCAGAAGTCTTCTCTTCCAATGAATGATTGAAATGAGTTGGAGAAGAAGACTTTTTCTTTAAACACAAAGGCTATGAATGCCTTGTTTTGTGCTTTAGATAAAAATGAGTTTAATTATGTGTCCATTTGTGAAATGACATTTGATATTTGGCACACACTCTCGAAGTGACTCATGAAGGCACTAGTAGAGTGAAGGAGTTAAAAAATAATCTCTTAGTGCATTCTTATAAGTTGTTTCGAATGAAACCGAGTGAGACCATTGGAGATATGTACACCCGATTTACGGATGTCGTAAATAGTCTAAAAGGATTTGATAAAGGTTTCTCGGATTTTGAACTCATTAACAAGATTTTAAGATCGCTTCCAAAAAGTTGGGATCCTAAAGTAATGGCTATTTAAGAGGCCAAAGATCTAAATAATTTTTCTCTTGAAGAACTAATTGGTTTACTTATGACCTATAAAATGACATGTAAAGCTCATAAAGAGCTTGATAACACTTTTCCAAAGAATATGAATGATATAGCACTGAGAACATAAGAAGACCACTTGAGAGAAAACTCAAGTGATGAGGACCTTATAAAGATTTGGCACTATTAACAAGAAAATTCAAAAAAATTATAAAAAGAAGTAAATTCAAAAATGATACTAAAAATAAATTTGAACAAAAAAAAGAATAAGTGATATGCTATAAATGCAAGAAGCCAAGACATTACATGAATGAATGTCCCCAAGCAAAGAGGAGACAACCAAAGAAGAAGACTTTCAAAGCTACATGGGATGACTCAAGTGCTTTCGAAGAAAAGGAGCCAACCAACACCGAGCAAGTTGCTCACTATGTGCTAATGGCTATTAGAGATGAGGAAACAAGTTCATTAGACGCAAATTTAACTTTCGATGCGCTTTCAAGTGCCTTTCATGAATTATTTGATGAATGTAGAATTTTGAGTAAAAAGTATAATTCTTTGAAAAAGGAACATGCTTCTCTTATTAGAGATTTTGATTGAGTAAATATTGAGCATGAAAATAGCTTAGTTCCTTGCACAAAATGCCATGATTTAGAAATATTTCAAAAGAAAAAATTACTACTCAAAAATACCTTGAAGAAATTTGAGGTTGGTAGCAAGTCCTTGAACATGATCCTTGCCAACAAGGGTCACCTTCATAGGAAAGGCGTAATTAGATTTATGAGTAGCTCTCACCAAAATCCAACCACCTTTATTAAAGGCTCTACCTTGCATGTATCATCTCACATCAAATGTAACTTTTGTTACAAACTTGGACATATTGTATATAAATGTCCATTCAAGAAATATAGTCCACATAAATTGATTTAGGTTCCTAAAAGAACCTCAAATGACTTAATATAACATGATAATCGATTTTTGAGGCACCCAAGGTTAAATGGGTACCTAAAAATCAACCTTTTTTTGTAGAAAAATGTATCATCATAAGCTAGGAGCAAGAGATGGTACCTTGATAGTAGATGCTCAAGGCATATGACCGGAGATCCATCCCATTTCTCTAAGCTCACTAGCCTAGACGAAGGATATATCATCTTCGGAGACAACAACAAGGGTAAAATCATTGGCAAAGGAACCATAGGTAACAAATCCAACCTTCTTATTGAAGATGTATTGTTAGTTGATGGTTTAACACATAACATTTTGAGTATTAGTCAATTATGTGATAAAGGATATATCGTTAGATTTGAATCTAATGCTTGAATTCTTGAAAAACTATACAAAAACACGTATATGATTGCACTAAAATAAAATAATATACACTATTGACATTAATGATTTTTACAATGAAATATGTTTTTCGGTTTTAAATAACTATGCTTAGCTTTGGCATAAGAGATTATGTCATGCTTGCATGAAACTAATCTCTCAAATTTCATCTAAAGAACTTATAAGAGGAATTCCTCATATCAAGTTCATCAAAGATAATGTGTGTGATGCATGTCAACTAGGAAAACAAATAAAGAATAGCTTCAAACCTAAGAACCAAATAAGCACCTCTAGACCTTTGCAATTAATCTATATGGACTTGTTCAGACCAATTTCTACATCAAGGTAGCAAATACACATTTGTCATCGTGGATGATTATAGTAGATACACATGGACTTATTTTTTGGCTCACAAAAGTGAATGCTTTAGGTATTTCTCTAAGTTTTGTAAACTTGTTCAAAATGAAAAGGGTTTTATGATTTCGTCAATTCGAAGTGATCATGCTGGTGAATTTCAAAACCGTGATTTCCAAAAATTTTGTGAATCTAATGGATACAACCACAACTTCTCTACTCCAAGAAATCCTCAACAAAATAGGATAGTAGAAAGAAAGAATAAAAACTTACAAGAAATGACAAGAATCATGTTAAATGAACATAGCCTACCCAAATATTTTTGGGCCAAAGCCATAAACACGGCTTGCTATGTCATGAATAGAGTTTTAGTAAGACCCTTACTCACCAAAACTCCTTATGAGTTATGGAACAACAAAAAACTTTGATTATAGAAAACTCCTTATGAATGAAAAAGATGCTTTAGGAAAATTTAATGCTAAATCCGATGAAGAAATTTTTCTTGGCTATTCTTCTATTTCTAAAGCATTTCGTATCTTTAATAAAAGAACTTTAATTATAGAAAATCCATTCATGTTGTTTTTAATGAGGTTTCCGAAATTAAGAAAAATGATTTTGATGATGATGTTAATTTTGAAACTTTGAATTTAAATTAAACCTTTTTTCTATCTAGCAACTTGCTTGCATCTACTTCCGAAACATCCTTACCTAAGGATTGGAAGTATGTAGATGCTTATTCTAAGGAGCTAATCATAGGAGACACATCTAAAGGGGTTCAAACACATTCTTCTCTTAAATTTTTTTGTGCTAATACCGCTTTTCTCTCCCAAATTGAACCTAAATGCATTGACGAGGCCATGAAAGATGATTCATGGATCATCGCAATACAAGATGAGTTAAATCAATTTGAGAGAAATGAGGTGTGGAAGCTTATTCCTAGGCCAAATGACCATTTAATTATTGGTACTAAATGAGTCTTTAGAAACAAGCAAGATGAATCTGGTATCGTAGTTAGAAAGAAGGCTAGATTAGTGGCCAAAGGTATTGATTACAAAGAAACCTTCACTCCTATGGCTTGATTAGAAGCCATAAGGATGCTCCTTGCATATGCTAGTAGTAATAATTTTAAGTTGTTTCAAATGGATATTAAAAGTGCATTTCTTAATGATTTTATTTCTGGAGAAGTTTATGTTGAACAACCTCCCAGATTTGAGATTGATAATCTCCCTAATCATGTATTTAAATTGACTAAAGCTCTCTATGGATTGAAACAAGCCCCAAGGGCTTGGTATGAGAGACTTAGCTTATTTCTTATCGAAAATAATTTCTTTAAAGACAAGGTCGATACTACATTGTTTATCAAAAATTTTACAAATAATTTTCTTATTGTTCAAATTTATGTTGATGATATTATTTTCAGTTCTACGAATGAATGTCTATGTGAGTCATTTGTTAAAAGTATGAGTCTTGAATTTGAAATGAGTTTGATGGGGGAATTAATTTTCTTTTTCGGCTTACAAATCAAACAACTAAGTAATGATATATTTCTTAGTTAAACAAAATATGCTTTAAATTTGCTAAAAAGGTTTAATATGGATAGCTTAAAGGCTATCAACACTCCTATGAGCATCTCCACAAAGTTAGAAATTGATGAAAGTGGAGAAAGCTTTGATCGAAAAGCTTATAAGGGTATCATAGGAAGTCTACTATACCTCATCGCAACTAGACCAGATATCATGTTTAGTGTAGGTCTTTGTGCTAGGTTTCAATCTAATCCTAAGATATCTCATCTTAAAGTAGTTAAGACAATTCTTAGATATCTTAAAGGTACCACTAATCTAGGATTATGGTATCCAAAATCTGAGAACTTTGAATTAATTACATATGCTGATGCGAATTTTGCTGAATATAGATTAAATAGAAAAAGCACATCTGGAATATGTCAATTCTTAGGACACATACTTATTTCTTAGTCTTCCAAGAAACAAAACTCGGTTGCACTATTTACAACCGAAGCTGAGTACATTGCAACAAGTGTATATTGTGCATAAGTTGTATGGATGAAAAACACTTTAGAGGATTATAAGGTTCATCTTAAAAATATTCCCATAAAATGTGATAACACAAGTGCAATATATTTAACAAAAAATCTCATTCAATATTTTAGAGCAAAATATATTGATATTAGGCATCACTTTATACGAGATCATGTCAATAATAATCATGCAATATTAGAGTTTATTGATACAAAACATCAATTAGCCGATATCTTTATAAAACCCTTAAATAAAGAACAATTTGATTTCATTAAAAGGGAACTGGGAATACTAAATTGTCAAAATGTATGAATTTCATTTTTCAGACTTTCTCAATTACAAGTTTGCTCACTTAAATCATGAAACTCATAGTATGTATTTTTACGTGTTTTGATACGATGAATTGATATGAATAATGAACTTATGATATGCATTTTACAAGTTTTGATGAGTTGATATGAATCGTATTTATGAGTTCTATATGAGGTTTAGATATGAATTATTGTGTGAATGAGTAAATTTTGTGAGTAGTGCTCATTGCCTGTAGGCGATGGTACCACCCGCAACCTGCCCCCTTTATAAAATCAAGTTAATGCCGACGGTAAAACCGACCCCAACTCATTCTCCACTCCCCTAAACAGCTCCAAACCCCCTTTGAACACCACTCTCTCCCTCTAGCTGCCAAAAATCCCTATTTTCTACTAGATTAATGATCAATCTCCTACATCCTCTTGAAGATCACAACTAAGGTATTCTCTAAATAGCATTGATTTCTCTTATGCATTATCTACTCTTGCTCATTATCTATCTTTATAATTGTAGTCTTTATGGGTTCTAGAAGATCCTCTAGGGACAAAGGGAATAGGAGATTAGAAGAAAATTATGACTCCCTACTCTTCGATTCTAATCAACATGCCCTAAAATTTTCATCCATAGAGTTTAGGCATGTTCATAAGGGGAAATATGTTAATTTAGAGGAATTAAGTGATTTAGAATCCATTCAATGGTTTGCTAATCTAGATATTCTCCCAATCCTTCAAATTAGTGAACCCATCTACCCTAGGCTTGTTAGACTATTTTACAACAATCTACATGTAGATGAAAATGAAAGGGTATCAACCTATCTTTTAGGACATCATATACCTATTACGGATGAGTTGATTTGTAACCTCATAGGAATTGCGGTGAAGGAAAATGATTGTTATTTTAGATGATAATGGGATGAAGAACTAGTTGGAACCACTTATGTTGATGTCTTAGGAACTTTTTTTGGTAATCTTAACTTATCTATTGTTCCAAAAAGTTACGAACATTTACTACCATTTAGCACTAAAATGCTTCATCATATTTTGATAAGTATCATTCTCCCTAAACAATATCATCATGATAAGATAAGTCAAATAGAATTAGGTACCATGTATTGGATTATGAAAAGACACAACAACTGTTTTGGTTACCTAATCCAACAAAACATGATTGAAATATCAAAAAAGGAAATGATGCTTCTATATGGTAGCCTAATCACTAGATTAATTCATGCTTATGACATAGCTATCTCACTTGATGAAGAGGTTATGAAACTAGACAGATTTAGTGTCAAAAATAAAAACCTACTTCGACAGTTGAGGTATATGTTTGGAAATGAGATATGGGTTAGACTGCCTAGACGAACTGATCTTCTGCCACCCGAACCAAAACCAAAAACATAAATCTTTAGGGGTAATCAATCTCCACCTAGTCCCTTTGAGGCAACACCTCCAGAAGAGCATCCACCTTTCTAATCTATTGACGATATCAGGACTCGTATGGATTGATTTGAACAACGTCAAGATCGACTTGAACAACGCCAAGATCAGATTTTAACTGAGTTGCAACAAATTCATCAGCAACTAAAAGCCTTGTTTAGACACTATAACTTTCCACCACCTGAATGACTTTTGTGTATGACTTTTTGCTGATGACAAAGGGGGAGAAGGATGAAAATCCCTCTTGCGTACTTTGATGTTGTAATCTTGTGCCTATCTTGATGTTGTATTCTTGTGTTTACATTAGTGTTGTAATCTTATGATTTGCATAAAGTTATGATACTAAACATTACTAATGTGATCTCTTTAAATATGGTACTTTTATGATGTTGAAAATTTTCTTTACACTATAATGCAGCAATATGCGCTTAATTCAAATTGTGTATCAAGTTTTTAATATTATCAACCTTTGAATGTAGTAAGCATTAATGATGATATTTCATGCAAATAGTGATAAAAATCTATGACGAAATATTTTATTATGCATAAAGTGATTGTGCATTTGATATCTTGATAACTTATGATATGCATTTTACAAGTTTTGATGAGTTGATATGAATCGTATTTATGAGTTCTATATGAGGTTTAGATATGAATTATTGTGTGAATGAGTAAATTTTGTGAGTAGTGCTCATTGCCTGTAGGCGATGGTACCACCCGCAACCTGCCCCCTTTATAAAATCAAGTTAATGCCGACGGTAAACCGACCCCAACTCATTCTCCACTCCCCTAAACAGCTCCAAACCCCCTTTGAACACCACTCTCTCCCTCTAGCTGCCAAAAATCCCTATTTTCTACTAGATTAATGATCAATCTCCTACATCCTCTTGAAGATCACAACTAAGGTATTCTCTAAATAGCATTGATTTCTCTTATGCATTATCTACTCTTGCTCATTATCTATCTTTATAATTGTAGTCTTTATGGGTTCTAGAAGATCCTCTAGGGACAAAGGGAATAGGAGATTAGAAGAAAATTATGACTCCCTACTCTTCGATTCTAATCAACATGCCCTAAAATTTTCATCCATAGAGTTTAGGCATGTTCATAAGGGGAAATATGTTAATTTAGAGGAATTAAGTGATTTAGAATCCATTCAATGGTTTGCTAATCTAGATATTCTCCCAATCCTTCAAATTAGTGAACCCATCTACCCTAGGCTTGTTAGACTATTTTACAACAATCTACATGTAGATGAAAATGAAAGGGTATCAACCTATCTTTTAGGACATCATATACCTATTACGGATGAGTTGATTTGTAACCGCCCAGTAATGGCGGTGGTACCGCCAGTACCCCGAAAATCTGGGATGAGACACTTTTTTGCTCTAATTTTGAAGCATTAGGGCCTATAAAAACCCTATCCTTTTTTGCATGAAAGGGCACGAAACCTATTGGGATAATCTTGAGTTCCTTTGAATGTAGTAAGCATTAATGATGATATTTCATGCAAATAGTGATAAAAATCTATGACGAATATTTTATTATGCATAAAGTGATTGTGCATTTGATATCTTGATAACTTGATGATACACAAATTTCGATCAAAGCTTGACTTCATGGTTATGAATTCAAGTTTATGTTTTCTCAAAATACAACATGTAGATAGGGGGAGTTATGATTAACTCCTTCACCAATTGGTTGTTATCATAAAAAAGGGATAGATTGTTGAATCTCAAATTTTGATGATGAAATCAATTGGTAAAATATTTGATCTAATCCTTGCCCGAGATATGTGTACAGGATTAACCATAATTTTAGAAAGACGTAAAGCAGGTGTTGTGCCGGAGTCAAGATCGAGATCACGTTAGGAGTTCGAGAGTTTACTGGAACTCGCCAAGAAGATAATCGTAAAGTCCAAGAGCTTGCCAGGAGTCCATCGGAACATTGTTGAGAGTCGTCGGATGTTCGCCGGAAGCTCACTGGAAGAGCAATTGACGCACCGAAACAAGATGCACTATAATCATATCTTAGTTATCGTAGTTAGAGAGTAAATTAAGTTAAGATTGGAAAGTAATCCCACTAACTTAATTAGGGGGCCAACTGGGCCCTTAGTTGGGCTAGTTTGGGCCGGATTCAAGGCTCAACCAGGTTGTTGAAAAGATGGCTAGTGGTGGCACAGGATATTTGGGCGGTGGTACTGCTAGCAATTATTGCTACCAGCGGTGGTACTGCCCCTGGTCAAGTGGTGGTACCACTTAGTGTCAGGTGTTAGGCGGTAGTACCGCCCAGTAATGGCGGTGGTACCGCCAGTACCCCGAAAATCTGGGATGAGACACTTTTTTGCTCTAATTTTGAAGCATTAGGGCCTATAAAAACCCTATCCTTTTTTGCATGAAAGGGCACGAAACCTATTGGGATAATCTTGAGTTCTTGAGCCTTAAAGTGTTGTAAAAGTAAAGAGTTCTCCTCCTTCATCTCTTAGCCTTATAACCATCCAAGAAAGAGGAGTGAGACTTGTAAGGGTTGTCTCCTAAACCCAGCAAAAGGAGAAAAGCTGTAAAAGGTGGTTGGACTTCGCCTATTGAAGGAAGGCCTTTAGTGGACGTCGATGACCTCATTAGAGGAGGAATATGAAAGTGGATGTAGGTCACATTGACTGAACCACTCTAAAACTTAGTTTCCATTTACTTTTAGCAACTTTCTTTTATAGCAAACTGCCTCTCCTCCTTACTATGCTTTAACTACATCTATATATGCTTTCACGTAAATGCCCTCCGAGATCGGCTTTAATCATATGAAGACTTTACGAAATCGATGCTTTTCATTTGTGCAATTTACATTACTACAAATCACCTTAGTCTTCTCTTGCACTTTCACGAAAACTTTCAAGTTCAAATTCTAATTCTTTCTGAAACGGATTGAATTGAAACCATTCTGATTGGAATCGGTTTTAATCGAAACAAGTTTTTTTAATAGCGAATGTTTTCCACTGTACTAATTCACCCCCTCCCTTTTAGTGCCGCTCTTGATCCTAACAAAGATACTCCTCAAATCACTGCTCAAATCTCCTTGTTGCGCACACCACGCAATTAAGAATGAGCCAATCCTTCTTGCTATCCATATGTTCTAAACAGGGGCTATTGGCTGAGGAGGAGAGAGGAGAGGAGAATAGGATGTGGTAGCCAAAAAGCCTAACATTTGGTCCTTTGGTTCCCTTCTATTTATAGAGATCCTTTGTCAACTTAACCCTAATGGATCCTGCCCTATTAGGTATTGAATCTCCATCCAATTTCTCAAGTCTCTTCGATCAGTGGGTTACTACCCAATAATGTTTTATTAGCTCTTATTGGATCTACTAGTCATAGGTGCCCTACAAGCTAATCACGTGAGTAATGACACATGTGACATGGCATACACTCCTTTTGCTTATTATATTATTTAATATTTTATTATTTTATATTACTTTTGGCATAAATATATTATGATATTTATAGATCTGTAGAATGAGAATCGGATCATGATGAGATCACAATAATGAGACTAATTTGCTTTTAAACACAGACCCTAAATAATTTGGTTTATAGGTTACTCGAGAGGGACATCAAGATAATCGGATAGATTAGTATACTGTATACTTATCCATATGATAAAGGCAGTTGGTCTCATAACTTCTCATGTGGGGACAATAGGAATACAATGCAAGTGCTTATTGGAGAATGAGTTTACTAATTAATCCGCTCACGAAATGTTGGATGGTTGATAATGCCTTATTGTCATATAGTGATTCCGTCCTAGTAGTGCATTTGATCTTTAGATTTGAGGCACCAAAGGTGTTCTACTTGAGTATTCCACTCTTTGATATTGGATTTATAGGCTTGAAAGTTCCAAATCTAGCACAGCCGATTATTAGAAGTGGCAGCTAACCTTACGAGGGTTATTGAGTATCAAAAGAGGATCATCAGCTCTAGCCATGAGTCATACCTATCGACACTCAATAGCCCTCATAAGATTGGTTGCCACTCCCGATGACTGGCTGTGCTAGTTCTAAAACTTCTAAACTTATAAGTTCGGTATCAAAGAGTGGAGTACTAATACAAGACATTCTTAGTATCTTAAGTCTAAGGACTAGGTACACTACTATGACAACGAAATCATTGTTTGATAATGAGGTATCATCAACCATTCAGCATTCCGTGAGTAGATCAATCAGTGAAATCATTCTCCAATGAGAACCTACATTATAACTATAGTGTCCCTACACGTAGCTATGAGACCAACTACCTCCATCATATGGACCGGTATATAGCACACCAGTCTATCCGGTTATCTCGATGTCTCTCTCGAGTAATCTATTACCAGTATTATTTAGAGTCCATGTTTAAAGGTGAATTGATCTCATTATTGTGATCTCATTATGATCTGATTCCCATCGCACAGATCCATAGATATCACAATATATTTATACATCAAGCAATATAAAGTGAGAAAATATCATAATAGCAAAAAGTGCATGTCATTTCACACGTGTCATCACTTGCATGACTGGCTCGTAGGATACCTATGACTAGTACACTAATCTTCGCATGATAACGAAACCTTTTCTTTTGAAAGATCTAAAATTTTACTTTTCTGCTCTTCCACTATGCATGTGATACTTTGTCCAGGTTTCCCAACAAGACCTCTAGCAGATCCAACACTCTCTTTATTTGATGATTCCATAGCAACTCAATTGGATCATAGTGAGCTTTGTTAGGATCAAATTTTGTTTGAGATGCAATAAATTCATTGGCGTCTTGATACTTTTTATGTACATTTTTGTATTCAAGACCAAATTTTAACTAAGATGCAGCATATTCATCATCATCTTAACACTTTCGATGCACATTTTAATACTCAATTTAGGTATTTTGAATTACCACCACCTAAGTAGTTTATATATTTTTCCTTTTTGTTAATGACAAAGGGGGAGAAATAGACTATACTCTTTGATGATATGACAAATTATGATGTTTTAACATATGATATTTAAACTTTTGATGATGATGTTTTTAGTTTATGTAATGATTATTTTAACATTTTAACTAAAATTATACATATGATTTTTGCAATGATTATAATTGAAAGTCACAATGATTTATGATTAAAATTATTTTGACTTGAATTCAAAGACTAGGAATAAAAGGTTATCATTCTTTTCTAAATTCGAGTTTGTTATATTTTAGAATAGCATATAGACAAGGGGAACCTAGTTAAAGCTCCGTTATCAATTGGTTGTCATCATAAAAAGAGAGAGATTGTTAAATGTCAGATTTTGATGATGAAATCAATTAATGAGTTTATAGACTAATATGCTTTTGAGATAAGTAACATAGAAAATACTTCGATCACGGACATAAACCATCATAGGGCAAGTTGTTGAAGTAGGAGAAATCAAATGTTGGGTTAGAAAGTATCATGTTAGAAATTGGATGTTGAGCTAGATAATTGGTTGATATACCGAAGAATGCACTTCATACCATGAGTTTGGGCATTGTGTCGGAAGGATAAGATATTGTACCAAAAGATCGAATATTATGAGATTATTAGTATCATGAATAGGCACTAAGAGAGAGAGAGAGAGAGAGAGAGAGAAAGAGGGGGGGGGGGGTGAATTAGTGCTTTCGTAAAATCACGTCGGTTTGAATACATTTAAACTTAAAATATTTATAAGAGTAGTAATGAGTAGGTAAAGAAGTTACAAAATAACTAAATAAGCAGAGAAAGGGAGGCACACTGATTTTATAGTGGTTTGGTCGTCGTGACCTACATCCACTCTTAATTTCTCTTCACTCGAGACCACTGACTTTCACTATTGATTTTCTTTCCAATGGATGAAGATCAACTACTCTTTTACACCCCATTTTCTCCTTTTTATAGGTTTAGGAGATAACCTTAGTAACCACTCGCCCCTCTCTTAAACTTCCCCTAACACCTAGAGCTTAAGAGGAGTTCTTACAATGTTACAATAGAGATTTTTTTATCTCAGTTCTTGCGTAAATTGAGTAGGGATGAGTGTGGTTTTTATAGGCCCTAAATGAATTCAAATTTAGAGCTATAAATTTGAATCCCTAGGATTTCAGGGTATTAGTGGTACCACTACCAATACTAGGCGATACCACCACTAGTACTCTTTAGCATTGGGCGGTACCACTACTTAGTCTGGCGGTACCACCGCTTGACATATTCCAAGAGACTATGTCTGGGTGGTACCATTGCCCAGTCTAGTGGTACCACCGCCATACCTCCCTATAGGATATTGAATACACCAAACAACAAGCCTAATTCAGCTTTAATTCAGGCCCAATTGGCCCCTAATTGAGATGACATTATTTCACTTCAATACCAACTCAATTAGATCTAAAACTACATTGATCTAGACAATTACTATAAAGCATTAATCATATATAGTCCAGCATGTCATTGGTTTATTTAGCGCTTCGTTCGATCCTTTGACACTGTTAGAAAATCTAGGGGGCGACATCACATGCACAGCAGAAGAACGGAAAACAAAATCTCCAATTTTGCAAAGATTTGTTCATCGTCGCGCAAAGATTGGTACAAAAAAATCCTCGAAACTTAAAATTGCATATAGTAAAGATTGTGTTACCTAGGGAGATCATATATCCCTGAATTCCTATAGATCTCTAGGAGAGGGTGAAGGAGGTCAAGCGCCATACTCTCTATCGGTGATCCATACAGTAGGGCTACGATTATGCTCCTCAAAACTTCAGACCTGCTCTGAGATAGAGAGGTGGAGGAGAATAGGAGAGACAAACAAAAGCTCTAGCCTATGAACTACTGAATCCGTCCTATTTACAGAGGTCCCCTATCAAACCCTAATGGATCCTCCCCTATTGGGTATTGGATCTGCATCCAATTACCCAAGCCTCTTAGATTAGTGGATCTCTATTCGATAATCTATTATGAGCTTTTATTGGATCTTATTCATAGGATCTAATAATTCAAGGGCTTATTGGATATCCAATATGATAGGGGCTCTGGCGGATATCTTATATCTAAACCTCTACTCATTGCAACGCCTATGATATGTGTGTGACTTTTTAGACCCAATATTGAGCTGGCTATGAGTCATATTTGTCAGAACTCCTTCTGGCTTAGTGAATTATTATTTTCATAATAATTCACTTGACTCATCGACTACGGACGTACTAGGCCACTACGCCGTAGTCCCCAGATGATACAGGGGAATCCAATCTATTGGACCTATCTATCCTCATTTACCATGTACCTATAGTCTCTCATCCATCTAATATCCCAGAGACCGTATATCGAGCATGGTGCTGTCAGACCCATACGGTTTCTACTCGAGTCTTGCTCTAATCAGATTATCTCAAAGAACTCTTTCTCTCTCAATCCGAATGACCCTGACAAGGGATTTGTTTGAGCAAGAATACATGGGATATTCCTCTCATAACATTGAGAGTGGATGATCCTCTATCGACACTCAATAGCCCTCGTAAGGTTGACTATCACTCCCGATGACCGATTGTACTATATCTGTGACATCTAAACCAATATGTCTAGTATCAAAGAGTGGAGTACTCATACAGGACATCCTTGGTGTCTCAAGTCCAAGGACCAGATACACCACTAGGACTATAGAATCATTGTCTAACAATAAAGCATCATCAACCATCCAGCATTCCCTAAGCGGATCAATCAGTAAACTCATTCTCCAATGAGCACCTGTATTGTATCCCTAGTGTCCCCACATGAGCAATTATGAGACCAATTGCATCCATCATATGGATGGGTATACAACACACCAGTCTGTCCGGTTATCTCGATGTCCTTTCGAGTAATCTATGACCAGGATTATTTAGGATCTATGTTTAAAGGCGAATCGGTCTCATTATCATGATGTCATCATGATCTGATTCTCATTATACAGATCCAAGGACATCACTATATATATATATATATATATATATATATATATATATATATATATATATATATATATATATATATATATATATATATATATATATATATATATATATATATATATATGCAACAAGCAATGTAAATTGATAAGTGCTAAAATGTAATAAGCAAAAAGACTACGTGTCAAGTCACACGTGCCAACACTCACGTGATTGGATTGCAGGGCATATATGACTAGCAATCTCCCGCTTGACCTAAAGCCAATCACCTATATGTCTGATCCCTATTAGGCTCCTATGATGCTAAAAAACAATCGAAGATAACGACTTTGTCAATGGATTTGCAATGTTATGTTCGGATGAAACTCTTTCCACTACTACATCTTCTCAGGTCATGATCTCTCTAATAAGTTGGAACCTCCTCAGAACACTTTTGATGAGACCCGGGTTCTCTTATTTAAGTAATCGCCTCGTAATTATTGTAATATAAGAGAATCGACTCATTGCTGCTTAGCACGACTCCCAGATCTATGATGAACTTCTTCATCTAGACTCCCTCCTTTAATGCCTCTACTACAGCAATGTACTCTGCCTCTTTGGTCGAGTCAACAGTAGTATCTTGCTTGGAACTCTTCTAGCACACTGCTCCTCCATTTAAGGTATACACATACCCTGAATTTAACTTGCTATCATCGACATCAGACTAAAAACTCGAGTCCATGTAGCCTTCAACCCTGAGGCTACTACCTCCATATACTAGTAAAAAATCCTTAGTCCTTCTCAAGTACTTAAGGATACACTTTATTGCTTTCCAGTGCTCCAAGCTTGGATTCTCCGGATACCTACTCGTGATACTCAGAGAATACGCTATATCAGGCTTGGTACATAGCATGACATACATGATATACCATATTGCTAAGGCATAGGGTATCCTATCCATGTTCGCCCTTTCTTTAGAAGTCTTTGGGGATATACTCTTAGAAAGAGATATCCCATGTCTCATCGGTATGAGACCTCTCTTGGAATTTTTCATACCAAACCTTCTGACAATGGTGTCTATGTACCTAGACTGAGACAAGTCAAGCATCCTCTTGGATCATTCTCTATAGATCTGAATCCCCAAGATATAGGATGCTTCCTCTAATTTCTTCATGGAAAAGTGTCTAGATAACCAAGCTTTTACTATGGACAGCATTCCTATATTATTCCTAATGATCAGAATGTTATCCACATATAACACCAAAAAGGTGATAGCGCTCCCACTACCTTCTTGTACACACAAGGCTCATCTTCATTCTTAACGAAGTCATAAGATCTGATTGCCTTATCCAATCTTATGTTCTAATTTCGAGAAGCTTGCTTTAGTCCATAAATGGATCTAAGCAACCTGCACACCTTATCTGGGCAGTCCTTAGACACGAATCCCTCGGGCTATATCATATACACCTCCTCCTCGAGGTTCCCATTGAGGAATGTAGTTTTTATGTCTATCTACCAGATCTCATAATCATAGTGTGTTGCAATAGCTAATAAAATTTGAATAGATTTAGTATGACTACGAGTGAGAATGTTTCGTTATAGTCAACACCTTGCTTTTGACGATACCCCTTAGCCACTAGCCTTGCTTTATAGGTCTCTACCTTTCCATCTACTCTGATCTTTTTCTTAAAGATCCACTTACAACCGATGGATACAATACCCTCGGGCGCATCAACTAGGTTCGAAACCTTGTTGGAGTACATATAATCTATCTCAGAATTCATGGCTTCTTGCCACTTCCCAAAGTCTATACTCATAATAGCCTCCTCGTAGGTCTAAGGATCAATATCCTCAATATTCTCTCCTCCAATATGTCCCACATATCTCTCAAGAGGATTGGATACTCTGTCAGACCTATGTATAGTTAGAACTTGTGTGTTAGGTACTTGAATAGACTTGGGCTGTAGAGTAGTGCTTGAGCTAGGTTCTCCAACTTTGCTCAACTCTATCATGCTCCCACCGTCTCCGCCAAGAATGTGTTCCTTCTCAAGGAACACCACTCTCTTAGCTACAAAGAACTTTTGGTCCTCGAGATGATAGGAATAATACCTATAATTTCCTTGGAGTCTCCCACGAACTTGCACCACTCCGTCCTTGATTCCAACTTATCTGGATTGTATCTTTTAACGTGGGCAGGGCAACCCCAAATCTTAACAACCTTAAGATTGGGCTTTTTCCTTTTCCATATCTTATATGGTGTAGACACTACTGCTTAGTTGGAACTCTGTTCAGAAGGTAAGCTGCGGTCTCTAGGGCATATCCCCAGAATGAGATGGGTAGGTCAGCGAAACTCATCATGGACCATACCATATATAATAGCATACGATTCCTCTTTTTTTATACACCATTGAGCTGAGGTGTATAAGGAGGTGTCCATTGGGATTGAATCCCATGGTCCTTGAGGAACTGAGTAAACTCTATACTTAAGTACTCACCTCCTCGATCTGATCGAAGAGTCTTGATACTCTTTCCAGTCTAGTTCTCCACTTCATTCTTATACTCTTTGAATTTCTCTAAGGCCTCGAACTTATACTTCATTAAGTACATATGTCTATACCTTAAGAAAGGTAATGAAGTAGGAGTAACCACCAATGACATGAGTTGACATGGGTCCATATACATTACTATGTATGAGTTCCAGTAATTTAGTTGCTCTTTCTGTAATTCCACTAAATAGAGAATTAGTCAGTTTTTCATGAAGACAAGGCTCGCAGGTTGCATATGACTCATAGTCGAATGGATCTAGATATCCATCCTTTAGCCACTTTTGAATCCTTCCCTCATGGATGCGACCTAGCCTATAATGCAACAGGTATGCACTGTTCACCTCATCTCGTTTCCTCTTAGACACACTTACATTTATGATATGTGGAGTAGTGTCTAGCATAAATAAACCATTATGTAATGTTCCTCTCGTGATGATCTCATCATCTAATAATATTGAATAACCATTATTCTCAAAAACTAATTTATATCCACTAATTGTCAAACATGAAATGGAAATATTATTTTTGATAATAGAAGGAAAAAAATAACATGCATTCAATGCAATAATAGCTCCACTAGGCAGATGTAGGGTGATCTCGCCAATAGCTACTATAGCAACGTTTGCTCCATTGCCTATCTTGAGGTCCATCTCGCCTCTCTCCAGTCTCCCAGGCCTTGTCAGAACCTGCAATGAATTATAAATATGATAAGCACTACTGGTATCTAATACCCAAGTGTTATCATAAGAGTCTAACAAATGGAGACTGATATTGAATGTACTTGAAGCTTCTCCAAGCTTTTGTTTTGCTCTCTTTGCATGGTACTCTTTGCAGTTCCTCTTCTAGTGCCCATCTTTGTCATAGTGGAAGCACTAGCCTTTGTCCTTTGCTGGGTCTTTATTAGCAACCTTTGCTTTACCTGGTCTACCCTTGCCCTTGCCCTTCTTAAGGAACTTTTCTGCATTTCTTTTCTTTCTGGTCTCACTGGTGTAGAGACCAGTTGCCCTACTCCCTCTCCCCTACTACTGCCATCGCCACCCTGTTGGTAATGGCCTGTACGACGGGGGCGTTGCCCCTGCTTGCGGATGGCCGCCCCTATAGGTGGCACTGCCCTCGCGGGTGGCGCCCCCACCTGCGGGCGGCCCTACGGGTGGTGCTGCCCCATGCAGCACCCGCAGGTGGCTTGCCCACGAGCGGTGCCCCTCTTTTGGGCGACCGCCACTACAGGCGCGACCGCAAGCGCCGCCCGCCCTTGTGGGCAGGCTGCTCGTAGTCGTCGCCAGCCCTTGCGGGCACTACGGCCACAGGCAGTGCTCGTGGGTGGGGTACCCATGGGCTGCCAGGCCTGCTGACCGCTAGGCTGCTACATGCAGGTTGTCGGTCGACTGTTGTAGTCGCAACACCTGCGTAGTGCTGCCTGCCTACGATTGCATCCACATAGATCGAGGGCAGCAAGGGCAGCAACCATTACTGCCCTTTTTTACTTTTGTGTCAATGATTTTGACGTCAAAAGTTTCTCCAAAACACAACACACGCACTTCAAAACCAATCTATCGCACGAACAACCTAGCTCTGATACCACTATTGGGAAATCTGGGGGATGACATCACATATATAGTGGAAGAACAGAAAATAAAATCCCCAATTTCCCAAAGATTTGTTTGTCGTTGTGCGAAGATTGGTGCGAAAAAATCCGTGAAACTTAAAACCGCATATAGTTAAGATTATGTTACCTAGGGAGATCATATATCCCTGAATCCCTACAGATCTCTAGGAGAGGGTGAAGGAGGTCAAGCGCCCTCCTCTCTAGCGGTGATCCACACAGCAGGGTTGTGATGATGCTCCTCAAAACTCTAGGCCTGCTTTGAGGTGGAAAGGGGGAGGAGAATAGGAGAGGCAAGCAAAGGCTTTAGCCTATGAACCACTGAATCCCTCCTATTTATAGAGGTCCCCTATCAAACCCTAATGGATTCTCCCCTATTGGGTATTGGATCTGTATCTAATTACCCAAGCCTCTTAGATTAGTGGATCTCTATCTAATAATCTATCATGGGCTTTTATTGGATCTCATTCATAGGATCTAATAATTTAGGGGCTTATTGGATATCCAATAAGATAGTGGTAAGACCCTAAAGTCTTATCGTAAAGAAAAATGAAAGAAAAGGGAATGATAATGATCGCTTCGAGGGGATCGGCCCTCCTTGATCGCTTCGAGGGGATCGACCCTCCTTGATCGCTTCGAGGGGATCGGCCCTCCTTGATCGCTTCGAGGGGATCGGCCCTCCTTGATCACTTCGAGGGGGTCGGCCTCCTAGGGTTTGTCCACAGAGTGAAATAACATTTCATTCATTGATTTCCCAAAAAGAAGCAGTTACATCACTACTTATAGAGTTCCACCTAGAGTCCACCAAGACTTGGACTCTTAATAATAAATAAATATTAAATAAACCTCTACCTGACTCTAACTGAACTAAATAGACTCAATAAACAACTGGACTAAATAGACTCAATAAACATTATTCAAAAGCTTAGAAAAAGGGTCCTAACAGTTCATCCCTCTTCAAATCAGCCTTGTCCTCAAGGCTGAGCAGCATCAATCACGGGGAGCTTCTCTTTAGTCATAGACTATCTGCTACGCATCACAACCCATTGATCAAGTAAGTATGATCTCCACCTTTTGATAGTGTAAGCAACAGGTCGGTCTTTCAGTGTAGTAATCATTGTAAGAAACTACTGGCCCTGTATAATCAATTTTATCTTTGAACCATTGCTATCACAAGTGAAAATCCGTCCATCAATGATATTTACTTCAAATCTGTCACAGTCTTCAATGTGGTAGACCAATCGGTCAATAGTCTCATTATTCATAAAATTGTTAGTGCTACCAGTATCAATCAAAACTATAATAGGCTGATGCTCCAGAGTTCCGTCGACTTCCATAGTTTGCGGGTTAGAGTAGTCGGCTAATGTATGCATTATATGTATGGTAGATTCAACATATTCATTAGAATTTATACCTTCATGATCGGAGTCCACATTCTTAGCTTTCGGCTCCTCTCTAATTGGTTCAATCATTAGAAGTTGCCCTTGTTTACATCGGTGCTCTATACTCCATTTTTCATCATAGCACAAACCCCTTGCTGATATTTCCTTGCTAATTTTTTTCTCATGTAGATATGCGAATGAGATCGCAACTATCATAGTGCGGGGTTGACGAGCCTTAACTTCACACCGGATCACTGGAATAAGCCCTTCAATAAATGTACCTAGAAGTTGTCGTTCCGACCAATCTCTAGCTTGATTTGATAATCTTTCAAACCTACTTTGATATTCTGACACTGTAGAAGTTTGACAAATTTTGGCAAGCTGGTCATCAACATTCTCATAATCGGATGGACTAAAGCGAACAAGAAGCCCTCTTTTGAACTGCTCCCATGAAGGAACTCCATAGCAAGTTTTATACCAATTGTACCACTGGATTGCATCTTCATCGAGCTGGATTGAGGCCACTTCTACCTTTGATTCTTCTGGGGTTCTGTGAAAATGATAGAAATTTTCCACCTTAGAGATCCAACTAGTCGGATCTCCATCTTTCCATCTCGGAAATTCCACCTTCATGTGTGAGTAGTTTGTGTCACAATCTTGGGGCCATTTTCTTGTATTTTCAGATCTATGCAACGTAGAACTTGAGCTCCTATCTTGTTGAAATTTGCTGAGACTCTCAAGTAAGCTCTTTTTGAAATCATTAAGTGTTTCTTGCATTTGGTTCTCAATTCTGATTTCCCATGCTTCCATTTGTGCTTTCATTGCGTTATCGGTGGCCATTGCGCAAGACTACAAATCTGGGTTCTCAACTCCCGTTTTTGATGTCGGTCAAGGGTATCAGCATTGTCAATGCGAAGTTGCCGAGGAGGTGAACGCCGATGGAAGTGCTGTGGTCGCTACGTTGGAGGAAGAGTTGTTGCCCTATCTCTGTCGCTGTGTGGGGTGAGAGCGCCGGGGCTGAAAGGCGACTACGTCAATGTGGTTGTAGTTGCTGGACCCAAGGGGCGATCGCCGGGTAGCGGGTTTGACGCTGCGGTGATAGCAACCTGCGGTTGTGGTAGAAGATGCTAAGCAGGGGGAGGCGGCATTGAAGCAGCCGGGGTCGAGAAGAGGAATCGATGGTGCATGCACTGCTAGGGTTGAGGCAGGGCAGCGTACTTGCTGTGGTTGCTGCGTGCGCTGCTAGAGGGTAGCTGCTGCAGAATGAGGGATTGATTGTTGGCTAGGAGCAGCGGCGGCGATGGTTACAATCGGCAGCTGCGGCAGCAGGGGGTGCCACCGTTTTTTTTTTTTTGTTGTTGCGTGCGGCGGTGGTTGCTTCGTGCTCTGTTTTTGTCACACCACATAAGGGGTTGGCCGGAAGGATCACGAGCGGTTGAGGAGAAGGCTGCGGTGGCTGGCAGCCGCGGTGGTCACTGGCCGGAGTGCAGCGACGGCGGTGGAGAAGGAGGCAGCGAGGGTCGCGGCAGGGATCGACGGGGCTGCAGCAACAGAGGAAGCTCTGTTTCTATCGCACCACAGCCAGAGCCGCTGGCGATGCTGGCAACGGCGGTGCGGCGGTGAAGAAGGAGGCAGCGGTGGTGGCGCGGCTGGGTGCAGCGTCACCAACGATCGCCGAGGAGGGTCCTGCGGCTAGCAGCGCCGGCGGTGGAGAAGGAGGAGTCGGCGGTGTCACGGTTGGGAACAAGGGCAACCGGTGAGTTGCCCTGTTTCTGTCACTACGGATGCAGGGCAAGGGGGATCCGCGGCTGGGAGGCGTGCGGCGGTCGTCGCACGGTGGCTGGCAGCGGTGGTAGCTCGGCAATTAAGGAGAGGGGTGGCGTTGAAGTGGCCTGGAAGCAGCGGCGATGGTAGAGGTAACCGGCGCTTGTGGCAGCAGAGGGACCGGCGGCTGCTCTGTTTCTATCGCACCACAGAAACAGCAACGCCGACAGATCGCACGGCCAAAGCTGAAACCAAGGGAAGGCAGCGATGGCAGTGCGGCTAGGGCAGCGTCGCCGATGGTAGAAGCGAAGATGGGTGGTCCGCTGGCTGGGAAACGGGGGCCGCGGCCCTTCTCGCTCGAGCGAGATGCGGGCAGCGAGGAGGCGAAGTCGCTGGCCAGGGCGGCAGTGGTGGCTGCTGGCTGGGCAGAAGCGACGGTGGTGGTAGTCCGTCGGCCGGGAAGCAGCAGCGGCGGGTGGCTGGCCGGAAGCAGGGGTCCGGTTGGGGAAGCAGAGGTGGCTGCGGCTTCTTCTTCTTTTTTATTTTTTTATTTTTTATTTTTTTCGAAGACGAAGATAACTGCAGCAAGGGGGCAGCGGCAGTGGTGGCGGCTGCTGGCTGGGCAGTAGCGACGACGGTAGAGAGGGGCAACAGTGGTCGCTGACCAAGACGCAGAGGTTCCTTCTCGGTTGAGAAGGATCGACGTTCGTGGCTGTCGGCTTCACCCTTCCTCACACAATTTTTTTTTTTTTAATAACTACGACAACACTGCAGCGAGAACGCCGAGGATCACCGCTCTGATACCAATTGATAAGACCCTAAAGTCTTATCGTAAAGAAAAATGAAAGAAAAAGGAATGATAATGATCGCTTCGAGGGGATCGGCCTCCTTGATCTCTTCGAGGGGATCGGCCCTCCTTGATCGCTTCAAGGGGATCGGCCCTCCTTGATCGCTTCGAGGGGATCGACCCTCGCCCTCCTTGATCACTTCGAGGGGATCGGCCTCCTAGGGTTTGTCCACAGAGTGGAATAATATTTCATTCATTAATTTCCCAAAAAGAAGCAGTTTCATCACTACTTATAGAGTTCCACCTAGAGTCCACCAAGACTTGGACTCTTAATAATAAATAAATATTAAATAAACCTCTACCTGACTCTAACTGAACTAAATAGACTCAATAAACAACTGGACTAAACAGACTCAATAAACATTATTCAAAAGCTTAGAAAAAGGGTTCTAACAAATAGGGGCTCCAACGGATATCTCATATCCAAACCTCTACTCAGCGCAACGCCTATCATATGTGTGTGACCCTCTTGGCCCAATATCGAGCTGGTCATGAGTCATACCTATCAGAACTCCTTCTGGCCTAGTGAATTATTATCTCCATAATAATTCACTCGACTCATCGATTGTAGAAGTACTAGGCCACTACGCTATCGTTCTGAGATGATATAGGGGAATCCAATCCATTGGACCTATCTATCCTCAGTTACTATGTACCTATAGTCTCTCATCCATCTAATATCCCAAAGACAGTATACCGGGCATGGTGCTGTTAGACTCATATGGTTTCTACTCGAGTCTGACTCTAATCGGATTCTCCCGGAGAACTTTTCTCTCTCAATTTGAATGACCTTGGCTAGGAATTTGTCTGAGCAAGAACACATGGGATATTCCTCTCATGACACCGAGAGTGGTTGATCTTCTATCGACACTCAATAACCCTTGTAAGGTTGATTGCCACTCTCGATTACCAACTATACTAGATCTGGGACATCCAAACCTATAAGTTCAGTATCAAAGAGTGGAGCAATCATACAAGACATCCTTGGTGTCTCAAGTCTAGGGACTAAATACACCATTGGGACTACGAAATCGCTATCTAACAATAGGGCATCATTAACCATCTAGCATTCCCTAAGCGGATCAATTAGTAAACTCATTCTCTAATGAGCACCTATATTGTATCCCTAGTGTCCTCATACGAGCAACTATGAGACCAACTACATTCATCATATGGACGGGTATACAACACACCAGTATGTCCGGTTATCTCGATGTCCCTGTCGAGTAACCTATGACTAGTATTATTTAGAATTTATGTTTAAAGGCAAATCGGTCTCATATCGTGATCTCATCATGATTCGATTCTCATTGCACCGATCCAAGGACATCACAATATATATGCATATATGCAACAAGCAATATAAAGTCATAAATGCCAAAATATAATAAGCAAAAAGACTGTGTGTCAAGTCACACGTGCCATTACTCACGAGATTGGCTTGTAGGGCACATATGACTAGCAAACACATCATCCTCTCCTTCGGCATATTGCCCAATTGGTATGTTGTCTTCCCACAACATTCGATCTCCTTGGCGTAATATTTGATCTTCTTGGCTCGATGCCCGAACTCATGGCATAAAGCCTTCTACCAACACATTGATCGATCTTTTGGTCCGACATCCAATCTTCTAACATGTTCTACTTCTGTCATGCCCCCCACGAATCGATCATATTAAAAATTTTTAATTACAAATCAATCAAGGATCCAAATTAATATTTGAGGACACTAAGAAACATTCAATCAAATTCTCATCCATAAAACCTATGCAATTTATAATCATATATCACATCACTCGATAATTCACATTTATGGAAACCCAAGCCAACTTAACAAAATATTAACAACACTTATAAATCCACAAGCTAAACAATTTATACAATCAGAACTCCAACCATTTATCACCAATTCATATCATAGTAAACTAAATTTAACATTATGAAATTCCAAATAGGAGAGATAGTTTAACACTTTTACATGACATATCCATTCAGGTTCATCGACAACATTTCATTACATACAAAATATACTTATACAATAATAACCATAATATATCAACCAATAAGATTTGCCCATAATTCTGAATAGCTCTCTATTACCTCAGTCTAATACAAACATCTCAGAGAGTGACAAGCTGACCTGAAAGATTTATATAGTAATGAAGTGAGCTATAAAAGCTCAACAAGTGGCGAAACATATCCAAAATAAAAAAGGGACAGTTTCATACAAATAAGGTATCATAATGCAAGGCGGAATACAAGAAATTTATGGGCACCATCCATTAGGTATAGAATCGCAAATGTTATTTCATTCAAAATATATTTGGTTTATAACAAATGGAGCACAGAGTAATTGGTGCATATCAATAGTGAATGAAATGTTCCGGAGCATATAAACGACATATGGAACATTTCAGAGCAAATCAATGGCAGATGAAACATTTTGTAATATATCAATGGCGTATAAAATGTTTCAGAGTATGTCAATAAGAAATGAAATATTTCAGAACATATCAATGGTATATGAAATATTTCAAAGCATATCAATGACATTTGAACCATTTCGGAGCATATCAAAGAACAAATACGAAACAAAAGCTTAAACATCGAATTTGACATTACATTCATATCATTCTAATCTAAAGTACACATAGAAACGCATAACCAAAGCTCTAGATATAATATCAAACATATAGAAGGTGAGGTGTGATCATAACATAATATGGTACATCCATTTCTGAATGACCATTAAACATAAGTCTCCCACGTTTGGGAGCTCCATCCACCCATGTCTGAGTGAAGTCATAAGGGGCCGACAGAGCATCGCGAGCTCTATGCATAATTCCCTTTACCATTTCTAGCAAGGATCATAATATCTCACAAACACTAGAGTACAAAAGGACAATATGGACAATAAGATTAGCACATATAGAACAACGAAATGTATATGTGCCTTTATGAGTCCATACGATGCAAACATAATATTTCAAAAATACATTCAAATTTGAAAGGAAATAAAGGCAAGAGTATACAAGGATTTTGACATATATCGGAAGCATATGCGAAACACGAAACATATATGTGCCCATACAAAACGATGCGATATAGCTTAAACTTTCCACAATAGGTTTCAAAAATGCAAATAATTTAAGGACAAGAGTATACAAGAATTTAAAGCAGTAATAAAAAGCTCTCTTGAAGAAAGAATGCTAGATGAAATCAATTTCTAAAGAGATAAAACAAGAATAGGCGAAATCGACCAAAACTCGATTTCTAGTAGAATTCGAGAGGCACATTGAACAAATAATTTAGACTATCAATTATATTCCAATTTACTCAAAAAAGGTATCATTTAAAATATATTTTAATCTATTTTTAGATAAAACAAGTTTCATATAAATTAAAGTTTCCAACTGAGAGTTACAAATAATTTGGTTACCAAAGGTCAAAGAACAAATCTCTATTTTGTAAAATTTATAGGGTCAGGTTCAATAGAAAATTGAGTAGGCATTTAGACTCTAAATCTTTTAAACTAGGTATTAAAAGAAAAATCTATGAGTCTAGTTTCCAACGAAGTAAGTTTTGCATAAAACAGAGTTTCTAATAGGGACTTATAAGCAGTTTAGTATCGAAAGGTCAGAAGTTATGATCTCTATTTCGCAAAATCCATAGGGTCAGCTGAAATAGAAGTTTAGGCAGGCAAACTTACTCCAAATTCTTCAAATAAGCTATAAAAAGAAAGGTTTATGAGTCTATATTTAGATTAATATGTTTTGTCTAAATTAAAAATTTATGCAAGGATTTATAGCTAAAATAATGTGGAAGGGTCAGAATCTCGAAAGTTTTCTAGATTCAAATAGTTACGTCTAAATAAGAGATGTACCAAATACAATGATAAAACAATTCAAAATTTTCATATTCAGGACAACAAAGCAGAGATATAATTGAAATTGGAAAGATTAAAACACTTTGTTGATTCTCGGATTTTGATGATGAAACTAATTGATAGTGTTTATGATTTGATATGCGTTTTGAGTGATGCAGGTATGCTTCGATCAGGTTGAGACAATAAAAGCAGGAGTAATCATGTTGGGCCAGTGGAACATGTCAAAAGATTGGATGTCGAGCCGGAGTATCGGTCGATGTATCGATAGAACACTTCGGGCCATGAGTTTGGGCATCGGGCCAAGAAGAGTAGATATTGTGCCAAAGATATCGGAGTTGCGGAGTCAACTGGCCAATTGGGCAATAGGCCGCAAGAGAGGACGATGCACCGACGAATCAGACGAAGTGTCGATGGACCAATGACATGTCGGACAATATGATTCATGCTTAGTATTAATTGTCTAGATCGAAATGTGGTTTTACATATGCAGGATTAACTGTTGAATCTCGTATTTTGGTGATAAAATCACTTGATATGTGTTTATGATTTAATCTATGTTTTGAGTAATGTAGGATACTTCGATCAGGATGAGACAATTAAAGCAGGAAGAATCATGTTGGGCCGGAGGAACAAGTTAGAAGATTGGACGTTGGGCCGGTAGATCAGTCGACGTATCGATAGAAGGCTTCGGGCCATAGATTCGGGCATCGGGCCAAGAAGAGCAGAGATTGTGCCAAGGATATCAGAGTTACGGAGTCAACTGGCCGATTGGGCAATAGGTCACAAGAGAGGATGATGCACTGAAGAATCGGATGAAGCGTCGAGGGACCAATGACATGCCGGACAACTTGATTAAATTGCTTAGGATTAATTGTCTCGATCGAAGTTTTGTTTTAAGTGTGCAGGATTAACTACGATAGTTTGAAGACATAAATCAAGTCTACTAGAGTCATGTTCGATGGGTGTTCGAGAGTCCGAAGATTCGTCGGAGATGCTGCCGGAACCAACCGAGAAGAAATCGGAGACTTGCCGAAGTTTTCGGAAGTTTGCCGGAGAGATCGTCAGAGGTTCGCGGAGATCACCGAGAAGGCTCAACTACTCACTGAACTCACCACAAGATCAGGAGCCTACTGGGAGTCCGCTGGAGGAAATCCAAGGGTGTATCGGAAGTCTGCCGGAAGATCGCTGGAAAGCTCACCGAAACAAGACTCGAAGTTTGCCATTTAAAAACTTGCTTAGGACTATGTTTTCAGTTGTATAGTTTGCATGTAATTAGGGTTAGGATTAAGGGTTAATCCTACAACCTAGTTAGGGGCCAATTGGGCCCGAGTTAGGACTGGTTTGGGCCAAGTTTGGAGCCCAACTAGTGAGCTGAAAAGTTCAGGCGGTGGCACTGCCCAGAGCCTAAAGTATCAGGCGGTGGTACCGCCGGACTGGGCGGTGGCACTGCCCAGCACCCGAGAGTCGGGCGGTGGCATCGCCCAGAACCCGAGAGTTCCGGCGGTGGCACTGCCAGAACACTGTCAATGTGGAAATTGACAAGCGGTGGCTCCACTAGTCACCGGTCAGTATGACATTGACAGGCGGTGGCACCGCCACTAATAGGCGATAGCACTGCCAGCCTTGGAAACCCAAGAGAATTCAAAATTTGGAGCCCAAATTTGAATCCTCTTGGGGCCTATAAATACCCCTCAATTCTCAGCAAAGAATATAACCTTTGAGTAGCAATAGATTGAGATAAAAGCCTTAGCAAAGTCTTTAGCAAGTCTTGTTTTCAATTGCTTGTGTTCACCTCCTTCTTTCTCGTTGAAAATTTGTAAGAGTGTGAACCACTTGTAAACGGTTGTAAGAGGGGTATTTATCCTTCTCCTTCAAATTGATTTGCTAGTGGAAGTTGGGATCCTCATCGAAGAAAGCTTCGCAAGTGGTTGTAGGTCATTTGACCGAACCACTTTAAATTGGTGTGTTCCTTGAATGTATGAGTACTTACCTTTCTAAAATCGTTATTTACACAGCAGCAAGCTTACGGTTTTCATCTTCTCACTTTACTCGAGCTACTTTTATCAAGTCATTCATTTTCTAATCGAAATATCTATGCATTTACGAAATTGTTTTCAAACTTACAAGTTTTAATCCACTGCACTAATTCACCCCCCCCTCTTAGTGCCGCTCTGATCCTAACAATTGGTATCAGAGCCACGGTTTTCTACTTTGGTTTAACACCCAAATAGAAATGGCTCTTTGTGGCATTCAATTGGGTTACTCTCTCATTCATCCTCCCTTTTTCAATGGGATGGACTATTTTTATTGGAAAACTCGAATGAGAGTTTTCTTACTTTCTTTGGATTTGACTTTATGACATATAGCCGAAAATGGATTTGAAATGTCTTCTCTTCCAATGAACCATTGGAATGATTTGGAGAAGAAGATGTTTTCTCTAAATACAAAGGCTATGAATGCTTTATATTATGCACTTGATAAAAATGAATTTAATCACGTTTCGATGTGTGACTCGGCTTTTGATATTTGGAGAACTCTAGAGGTCACTCATGAAGGCACTAGCCAAGTGAAAGAGTCTAAAATCAACATTTTTGTGCATTCTTACGAACTTTTCCGGATGAAACCAAGTGAGTCCATCGGAGAAATGTATACTCGTTTCACGGATGTCATCAATGGACTCAAAGCTCTTGGTAAAAGTTTTTCTAACTTTGAACTAGTCACTAAAATCTTAAGATCCCTTCCAAAAAGTTGGGATCCAAAAGTTACGACCATTCAAGAGGCCAAGGACCTTAAAACATTCCCTCTCGAAGAACTTATTGGGTCTCTAATGACCTACGAAATAAACAATGTGACAAAAAGGAAACTCGAGAACAACCTTCCAAAGGATAGGAAGGATTTGGGACATAGAACACATGAAGACTACTCGAGCATAAGCTCAAGTGATGGTGAACTCGAACTCACTAAGAAAATTAAAAAGTTAATAAACAAAAATTTAAGAATGAAAAGAACAGAACTGCTTGATTTGAATGCAAGAAAAAGAATAAGAATTGGGATGAATCGAGCTCCTCCGAAGATAAGGAGAAAACCAAGAAAGACGAGATGGCAAACTACGCCTTAACCACTTTCAACGATGAGGTAATCGAAATCCCCCCAATTTACTTCGAAATTATATGATGCTTTTTTTTAATTAATTTTTTATTTAAAAATAAAAATGTAAAAATATGATCATGCTCGAAATTTTGATAATTGCATGTTTTAGGAATAAAATGTTAGATATAAATCTAATGATTGTACACCTAGTAAGATTAATCTTATGTATGTACTTGATAAGTAAGAATGTGTATTTTGATGATTTTCGATTTTGATTGAAACCATGCTTGATGAAAATATTGAAAAGTTTAATATCATGCTTAATGATGATGCATGACTTTTGAATGAAAGGCTTAATGATTTTTTATGAATCTTGCGATTTACAGATTATTAATTTTTACCATAATGAAAGTACCTTATTGATCTTTGTTGTAATAAATCTTACACTTTTAGTTTTAAACATGATACATGTTTTTATTTGGCATAAATGAAATAAATTACATGAATTAAAACAACTAAAAAGTGGAAAGGTTTCTTCTTAAAAAAATTTATTTTTTTGACTTTATCGATTTTTCAAAAAGGGAAACTAATGAATCTAATTGTATCGCTTTTGTGAATTTCTTGAAAATAATCTTGATTTGATGATTTAAATGGGCTTTATCTTAATTTTTTGAAATTTGTAAATTGAGATTTCTTATGCTTAAACCAAGATTCTATATGCATGAATTAATGTTTTGTTCTCTTATTAGATTGAATGAATTTTATCTTTTTCATGATTTCCTAAGAATTATTTATATTATTTATCTAAGAGGAGATTTGTTAAAATGAATCATAGTTTCTCTTGATTTTTCAGAATTATAACTTGAGTATTCATTTTGTAAATCATGATTGTTAATCATGATTCTCTCATTTTATCAAAAAGAACATTTTTCAAAATGAATAATTAAGCTATTTTCTCTTGATTTTTTGATACCCACAATTTGAGAAAATGTACCTTGATGCTTGGAACATTTTATGCATAAATTGATTTTCTTTATGATTCAATACCCTTTGTAATTATTGTTGAATCTCGGATTTTGATGATGAAGTCAATTGTCATGTTTTATCTAATCCATATGTTGAGATAAGTATGCAGGATTAACTACGAAAGCTTGAAGACATAAAGCGAGTCTACCGGAATCAAGTTCGATGGGTGTTTGAGAGTCCGAAGATTCGTCGGAGATGCTGCCGGAACCAATCGAGAAGAAATCGGGGACTTGTCGGAGTTTTCGGAAGTCCGCTGAAGAGATCATCGGAGGTTCGCAGAGATCACCGAGAAGGCTCGGTTACTCGTTGATTTCACCACAAGATCGGGAGCCAGCTGGGAGTCCGTCGGAAGAAATCCAAGGGCGTATCGGAAGTCCGTCGGAAGATCGCCGGAAAGCTCGCCGGAACAAGACTTGAAGTTCGCCAGTTAAAAACTTGCTTAGGATTATGTTTCTAGTTACGTAGTTTGCATGTAATTAAGGTTAGGATTAAGAAATAATCCTATATCTTGATTAGGGGCCAACTGGGCCCAAAATGAAATCTGGTTTGGGCCGGACTTAAAGCCCAACCAGTGACTAGCAAGGTCGGGCGGTGGAACCGCCGGTATGGGCGGTGGCACCGCCCAGCACCCGAGAGCCAGGCGGTGGCACCGCCTGTCTGAGCGGTGGCACCGCCCAGCACCCGAGAGCCAGGCGGTGGCACCGCTGGACTGGGCGGTGGCACCGCCCAGTACACTGTCAGTGTCAAAACTGGCAGGCGGTGGCACCGCCACTGACAGGCGGTGGCACCGCTAGCTTCGGGAACCGAAGAGAATTCAAATTTTGGAGCCCAAATTTGAATCCTCTTGAGGCCTATAAATACCCCTCTATTCTCAGCTGAGAATACAACTTTTTGAGCAGCAAGTGATTGAGAGAAAGGTCTTAGAAAAGTCTTAGCAATCCTTGGTTTTCAATTTGCTAGTGTTCACCTCCTTTCTTGAAAATCTGTAAGAGTGTGAACTGCTTGTAAAGAGTTGTAAGAGGGGTATTTACCCTTCCATTTTAAGAGATTTGCTAGTGGAAGGTGGGAGCCTCATCGAAGAGGGGCCTCGCAAGTGGATGTAGGTCATTTGACCGAACCACTTTAAAAACGGCGTAATCTCTGGTTTGCATTTCATTATTGCTATTCATATTACTGCAAACTTTCTTCCTTGCTTTATTTACTCATTACCTTAGCTGCTCTACTATACGAATACGCTTTCAAGTTTAATTTTTACCGTACGAAAGATTTATCAAAACCGACGTTTTAATCCGCTGCACTAATTCACCCCCCCCCCTCTTAGTGCTCTTGATCCTAACAATTGGTATCAGAGCAAGGCTCACTCTCATATTTGGTTTAATACCCAAGAGAGATGGCTTACTCCGGCATGCATGAGGGACACTCCATTACACGTCCACCTATGTTTAATGGGTCGGATTACACGTATTGGAAGACACGTATGAGAATCTTCCTAATTTCCATGGATTTCGAGCTTTGGACTATTGTTGAAAATGGATTTCAAAAATCTTCTCTTCCGATGAGCGAATGGAATGAATCGGAGAAGAAAGTTTTTGCTTTAAACGCAAAGGCTATGAATGCCTTGTTTTGTGCACTAGACAAAAATGAATTTAATCGCGTTTCAATTTGTGATTCTGCTTTTGATATTTGGAGAACTCTTGAGGTCACTCATGAAGGCACTAGCCGAGTGAAAGAGTCCAAAATCAATATTCTTGTGCACTCTTACGAACTTTTTCGAATGAAACCAAGTGAGTCCATCGGAGACATGTACACCCGTTTCACGGATGTCATCAATGGACTCAAAGCTCTTGGTAAAGATTTTTCTAACTTTGAATTAGTAACTAAAATCTTAAGATCCCTTCCTAAAAGTTGGGATCCAAAAGTTACTGCCATTCAAGAGGCCAAGGACCTTAAAACATTCCCTCTTGAAGAACTTATTGGGTCTCTAATGACCTACGAAATGACATGTCAAGCTCATGACGAGCTTGAGAACCCCCTTCCAAAGAACAGGAAGGATATGGCACTCAAATCACAAGAAGACCACTTGAAAGGAACATCAAGTGATGAGGACAGTGACAATGACATTGCACTTTTGACTCAAAAATTTAAAAAATTTATAAGAAAGAACAAATTTAAAAATAACACCAAAAACAAACTTGAACATAAAAAGGACCAAGTGATATGCTATGAATGCAAGAAGCCCGGGCATTTCAAAAATGAATGTCCCCAAGCCAAAAAGAGAACATCAAAGAAGAAGGCGCTCAAAGCAACGTGGGATGATTCAAGCGCATCCGAAGAAGAGGAGTCCAACACCGAGCAAGTTGCTCATTACGCCCTAATGGCCATCGGAGAGGAGGTAACGAATTTAATTGATGCAGATTTATCTTATCATGAATTATTAAATGCCTTCCATGAGTTATTTGATGAATGCAAAACAATTAGTAGAAAATATAAATTGTTAAAAAAGGAGCATGATAGTCTTACTTGTAATTTTGATAAATTAAAAACTGAATATCATGATAGTTTAGCTCCATGCATAAAATGCCATGATCTAGAAACTCTCCAAAAGGAGAACTTGCTACTTAAGGACACCTTGAAGAAATTCGAGGTCGGTAGCAAGTCTTTGAACATGATCCTTACAAATAAGGGTCACGTTCCTAAAAGAAGTGGAATCGGATTTGTGAGAAGTTCTCACCAAAATCCAACCACCTTCATTAAAGGTCCTATCTTACATGTTCAACACCAAAGCAATTGCAACTTTTGTTGCAAATATGGACATAAAACTCATCAATGTCCATTCAAGAAAATTAGTCCGAACAAATTGATTTGGGTTCCTAAAGGAACCATGATCAAGTCTATGCAACATGATAAACAAGTTAGATTAATTTTTGAGGCACCCAAAAGTAAATGGGTACCTAAAATTAATCCCTTCTTGTAGAAACATACACCATCACAAGCTAGGAGCAAGAGATGGTACCTTGATAGTGGATGCTCAAGGCATATGACCGGAGATCCATCCCAATTCTCCAAGCTCACTAGCATAGACGAAGGCTATGTCACCTTCGGAGACAACAACAAAGGCAAAATCATTGGCAAGGGAACCATAGGTAACAAATTAAACTTTTCTATTGATAATGTATTACTAGTTGATGGATTGAAACATAATCTCTTGAGTATTAGTCAATTATGCGATAAAGGTTATATCGTTAGATTTGAATCAAATGTGTGTATTATTGAAAAACCAAACAATAACATGACTATGATTGCATTAAAACAAAATAATGTCTACACCATCAATCTTGATGAACTAGGTAATGAAATATGCCTCTCCGCTTTAAAAGATGATGCTTGGCTTTGGCATAGGAGATTAGGCCATGCAAGCATGAAACTAATATCTAAGATCTCATCTAGAGAATTAGTACGAGGGATTCCAAATATGAAGTTTGTTAAGGACAAAGTATGCGATGCGTGTCAACTAGGTAAACAAATAAAAACTAGTTTCAAACCAAAAAATCAAATTAGCACCACTAGACCATTACAATTGATCCATTTGGACTTATTTGGACCAATTGACACGACAAGTCTAGGAGGAAGCAAATACGCTTTTGTGATTGTAGATGATTATACTAGATACACTTGGACCTATTTCTTGGCTCACAAAAGTGATTGTTTCAAATGTTTCTCTAAATTTTGTAAACTCACTCAAAACGAAAAAGGTTTCATGATTTCATCAATTCGGAGTGATCACGGTGGCGAATTTCAAAACCGTGATTTCCAAAATTTTTGTGAAGTTAATGGATATAACCACAACTTCTCTACTCCAAGAAACCCTCAACAAAATGGAGTAGTAGAAAGAAAAAATAGAAATCTACAAGAAATGGCCAGAACTATGTTGAATGAACATAGTCTACCCAAGTACTTTTGGGCCGAAGCCGTGAATACGGCTTGCTACATCATGAATAGGGTTCTAATAAGACCATCTCTATCAAAAACTCCCTATGAATTATGGAATAACAAAACACCAAATGTTTCTTATTTTAAAGTTTTCGGTTGTAAATGCTTTATTTTAAATGAAAAGGATGCCTTAGGAAAATTTGATGCTAAATCCGATGAAGGCATCTTTCTTGGTTACTCTTCCGTTTCTAAAGCTTTTCGTGTTTTTAACAAAAGAACTTTAGTTATAGAAGAGTCTATTCATGTAATTTTTAATGAAATTTTCGAGTTAAAGAAAAATGATTTTGATGATGATATTGGTTTTGAAAATTTGGATTTAAAGGAACCCCCTCCTCAAAATAGCAACTTGGATGCATCTTCTTCCAAAATCTCCTTACCCAAGGAATGGAAGTATGTAGATGCTCATCCAAAAGAGCAAATTATAGGAGATACATCACAAGGGGTTCAAACTCGTTCTTCTTTCAAGAATTTTTGTGCTAATGCTGCCTTTCTCTCTCAAATCGAACCTAAATGCATTGACGAGGCCTTGAAAGATGATTCTTGGGTCATTGCAATGCAAGAGGAATTGAATCAATTTGAGAGGAATGAGGTATGGAAGCTTGTTCCTAGACCTAGTGACCATTTAGTCATTGGTACTAAATGGGTCTTTAGAAACAAGCAAGACGAATGTGGTATCGTGGTTAGAAACAAGGCTAGATTAGTGGCCAAAGGTTTCAACCAAGAAGAAGGTATCGACTACGAAGAAACCTTCGCTCCTGTGGCAAGATTAGAAGCCATTAGGATGCTCCTTGCCTATGCCAGTTGTAATAATTTTAAACTATTTCAAATGGACGTCAAAAGTGCCTTCTTGAATGGTTTTATTTCGGAAGAAGTATATGTCGAACAACCTCCTGGATTTGAAAATTCTCTTCTTCCTAATCATGTATTCAAATTGACTAAGGCTCTCTATGGCTTGAAACAAGCTCCTAGAGCTTGGTACGAAAGGCTTAGTTCCTTTCTTATTTTAAATAATTTTACCAAAGGCAAGGTTGATACTACATTGTTTATCAAACATTTTGAAAATAATTTTCTTATTGTGCAAATTTATGTTGATGATATTATTTTTGGTTCTTCGGATGAATCACTATGTGAATCATTTGCCAAAAATATGAGTCATGAATTTGAAATGAGTTTAATGGGTGAATTAACATTCTTTTTAGGATTGCAAATCAAACAACTTAATTACGGTATATTTCTTAACCAATCTAAATATACATTAGAATTGTTAAAACGATTTAACATGGATAATTCAAAAGCAATAAACACTCCTATGAGTACTTCGACTAAGTTAGATATGGATGAAAACAACGAAAATTTCGATCAAAAAACGTATAGGGGAATGATAGGTAGTCTACTCTACCTCACCGCGACTAGACCAGATATTATGTTTAGTGTGGGACTTTGCGCTAGATTTCAATCTAATCCTAAATTATCTCATCTCAAGAGTGTTAAAAGAATATTTAGATATCTTAAAGGAACTCCAAATTTAGGACTTTGGTATCCGAAATCAGAAAAATTCGATTTAATAGCTTATGCAGATGCTGATTTTGGCGGATGCAGGATAGATAGAAAAAGTACATCCGGAACATGCCAATTTTTAGGACATGCACTTGTTTCTTGGACTTCCAAGAAACAAACTTCAGTTGCACTATCTACGGCGGAAGCCGAATACATCGCTGCAAGTGCATGCTGTGCACAAATTATTTGGATGAAAAATACATTAGAAGACTATGGAATTCACTTGAAAAACATTCCCATAAAATGTGATAATACAAGTGCCATATGTCTTACCAAAAATCCAATTCAGCACTCTAGAACTAAGCATATCGACGTTAGGCATCATTTCATACGCGATCATGTCCTTAACAATAATGTTGTTCTAGAATTCATTGACACAAAGCATCAATTGGCAGACATATTTACAAAAGCCTTAAATGAAGACCAATTTGAATTTATTAGAAGGGAACTAGGCATGTTAAATTGTCCCTAAGAATGTACTTTCCGAAAAAATTTTCATCCTCTTTCCGTTCCTTAGTAGATTTGATCATTCTCTTTCAATTCCAAAAGAAATGTTTATCCTAACATCTCAAAAAATAAAAATAAAAACGGAAAAGGAATGAAAACTTTTTTCGCGGCAGCCAGCGGTGGCACCGCCAGATCCAGCGGTGGCACCGCCAGAACCAGCGGTGGAACCGCCAGAACCAGCGGTAGCACCGCCTGAGCGTTCGGTCGCTAGGCGGTGGCACCGCTCGGTTTGGCGGTGGCACCGCCCGAGAGCCCTTATTTATATCCTAAGGGTTAGGGCCGGCGGTGACACCGCCCCCAACCCGTGGGAATCTGCCTCAACCCTCCCCCAACCTCTCTAAAGCCTCATTCCAACATTTAGAAGCCTTGGAAAGGGATTTTTGTTGGTCCAAGCTCTCCATCTTTCAAGAAATTCTCTATAAGGTAAAATCTGAAATTTTCTTCTTCCTCTTTTCATTATTTTCCCTACCCTTTACAGTTTCATATTTTTGATCCATCGTCTTGTCTAGATAATGGCTCCTAAGAGATCAAAAGGGAAAAGGATTGTAGGAGATTCATATGACCAAAATCTTTTTCAATCTAAAGAAGTAGCACTTAAATTTCCATATTTCGAAACAAGAACTATACATAAGGGTAAACACGTTGATCTAAATGAACTAGGAAACCTTGAACCCATTAGGTGGTTTGCACATTTAGATGCCTTACCTCTCCTACAAATCAATGAACCAATTTATCCTAGATTAGTTAGGCTATTTTATGCAAATTTGTGTGTGGACAACGAAAGCCTAAGTACTTACCTTTTAGGAACACAGATTAGAATCTTTGACAGCACTATTTGTGAATTAATTGGACTCACTGAAAAAGATAGGGGCTGTTATTTTAGAGGTAAATGGGATGTAAATGTAATCGGAGCAACTTACTTTGAAGCCGTAGAAACTATTTTTACAAATCCGAACCTCGGTATACTACCTAAGAGTTGCGAACACTTACTACCCTTTAACTCTAAAATTCTTCATCACATCATAACAAGCATCATATTTCCTAAACAATTTCATCTTGATGAAATAAGTCAAATAGAGATGAGCACAATGTATTGGATTATGACCGGTCAACATAACTGCTTTGGATACTCAATCCGGCAACATATGAAGGATATTATGGCTAGAGACGGTATGTTATCATATGGGGGGTTAATCACACGACTTATACTTGCCCATGACATTTGTATCCCACCCGATGAAGAGACAATTCAAAGTGATCGATATAACATCATCAATATAAATCTATTGAAAAGACTTAGGTGCACTTTTAGCAACGGTATATGGGTGAGGCAACCTAGAAGGACTGATCCAATTCCCCCACCAGTAGAACACCCTGAAACACCAATTCTTAGGGGAAATGAATCTCCTCCTCCTAGTCCCTTTGGCGCAGCACCTTCAGCTCCTGCTTCCTCCTCTGAAGAACTCATTTTGGCAGAATTGTATCAGATCAAATCACAACAAGACCAACTCAAAACACAGCAAGAGCAGATTCAAACTCAGCAATTTGAAATTTTGCAGGAACTACGGCAAATGAATCAAAAAATAGATGTCCTGTATCAGCACTATGCATTTCCTCCTAAAGATTAATCGATGTATCTTTTATATTGACATGCGATCTTTGTCATCTTCTTTCCTTGAATGACATGTTGAACCTTCTTTTGTGATGTATTTTGAATGAAAGATGATGTTGAATTCCTTTGCCTTAACAAATCACAAATTATATGCTTCAAGACGCTCTCCTTTTTGTTGATGACAAAGGGGGAGAAATATGGTAAATTGATAATTGCTATGCTATGATTGCCATATTTTCACTATGAAATGTTTGCATTATATGTTGATATCTAGCAATGATCACTGTTATTCACGTTTGAAATATAAAACTTGAAAATGGTTGTCAAGTCTTGACATCATTTTCAGAAAGATACATAATGATAGGGAATCATGATGGGAGTATTGATAAGGTTTGACTTATCAATATGTCTCTTGAATTCAAAGGCTTTGAATTCAAGAATGACTTATCTCAAGTATGGCATATAGATAGGGGGAGTTAATATTAACTCCATTATCAATTGATTGTCATCATCAAAAAGGGGGAGATTGTTGAATCTCGGATTTTGATGATGAAGTCAATTGTCATGTTTTATCTAATCCATATGTTGAGATAAGTATGCAGGATTAACTACGAAAGCTTGAAGACATAAAGCGAGTCTACCGGAATCAAGTTCGATGGGTGTTTGAGAGTCCGAAGATTCGTCGGAGATGCTGCCGGAACCAATCGAGAAGAAATCGGGGACTTGTCGGAGTTTTCGGAAGTCCGCTGAAGAGATCATCGGAGGTTCGCAGAGATCACCGAGAAGGCTCGGTTACTCGTTGATTTCACCACAAGATCGGGAGCCAGCTGGGAGTCCGTCGGAAGAAATCCAAGGGCGTATCGGAAGTCCGTCGGAAGATCGCCGGAAAGCTCGCCGGAACAAGACTTGAAGTTCGCCGGTTAAAAACTTGCTTAGGATTATGTTTCTAGTTACGTAGTTTGCATGTAATTAAGGTTAGGATTAAGAAATAATCCTATATCTTGATTAGGGGCCAACTGGGCCCAAAATGAAATCTGGTTTGGGCCGGACTTAAAGCCCAACTAGTGACTAGCAAGGTCGGGCGGTGGAACCGCCGGTATGGGCGGTGGCACCGCCCAGCACCCGAGAGCCAGGCGGTGGCACCGCCCAGCACCCGAGAGCCAGGCGGTGGCACCGCTGGACTGGGCGGTGGCACCGCCCAGTACACTGTCAGTGTCAAAACTGGCAGGCGGTGGCACCGCCACTGACAGGCGGTGGCACCGCTAGCTTCGGGAACCGAAGAGAATTCAAATTTTGGAGCCCAAATTTGAATCCTCTTGAGGCCTATAAATACCCCTCTATTCTCAGCTGAGAATACAACTTTTTGAGCAGCAAGTGATTGAGAGAAAGGTCTTAGAAAAGTCTTAGCAATCCTTGGTTTTCAATTTGCTAGTGTTCACCTCCTTTCTTGAAAATCTGTAAGAGTGTGAACTGCTTGTAAAGAGTTGTAAGAGGGGTATTTACCCTTCCATTTTAAGAGATTTGCTAGTGGAAGGTGGGAGCCTCATCGAAGAGGGGCCTCGCAAGTGGATGTAGGTCATTTGACCGAACCACTTTAAAAACGGCGTAATCTCTGGTTTGCATTTCATTATTGCTATTCATATTACTGCAAACTTTCTTCCTTGCTTTATTTACTCATTACCTTAGCTGCTCTACTATACGAATACGCTTTCAAGTTTAATTTTTACCGTACGAAAGATTTATCAAAACCGACGTTTTAATCCGCTGCACTAATTCACCCCCCCCCCTCTTAGTGCTCTTGATCCTAACAATTATGATATGTTTATCGCATGATATGATTAAATCACTGTTATAAAAGAAAAAGGAAATTGTTAGCTTGTTAATTGCAAAAATATATGCTAGCTTGAATGATAAAACATGAGATTGTCTATAGTGCAAATTTATTATTCTCATGATGTATAGATTGAGATAATGATTGGAGTCTTGATGGTTTTTATGACAAAATTTATTTTCGATCCTAAATGATTGATGATATATATATATATATATATATATATATATATATATATATATATATATATATATATATATATATATATATATATATATATATATATATATATATTTTGGCACAAAAAGGACGAAGGCATGCTTGTTTGAAACAACTAAATAGAGAAAAGTATTTTTTTTGAAAATTCTTTTTCTCTATCTTATTGACTTTGATGAATCCATTTGTATTATTTTTATGAATCTCATGGATTATGAAAATGATTTGAATTTAATGGATTTTATTGAAATAATGATCTTGATTTCTCATAATTATAATTTGAATTTTCTATTGAATGAATCAAGATTGTTTTCTATTTAAAAAGAGATTTGTCGAAATGTTTCATAGTCTTTTAGTATTCATGATCTTGATAATTATGTTTTGAAACTTTATGTAAATCAAGAATGTTTATCATGATTCTCTCTTCTAGATGAATATTTAAAGAGAAGAATTTTCTAGATGAATCATAATTTTGATGATTGAATATGTGATATGCATGAATTTAGATCTTGCTCTCATACTATTCATTTTGTTATTTACCAAAAAGAAGACTAATTCTAATAAACCATGATATGCTATATGAATTTTATTGTATTCATGAAGTAATATCTCATCACCAAATTTTTTTTGATATTCCTAATGTGATGGAATGAAATTATGTATGAAATACAAATGGGGAGAAGTTGTGATCGTGTATGGTAGGATATAATTTGACAAGATGATACCATTATGATATGAAACATTTATGATTTGCAATGATGCATGCAATACTTGTGCTTTCTAATTATGATGTGATGTATTGCATATGATATAAATCATGATTTAAAATACTATGAGTTGTTGCTAAAATGTTGTATTATAAATTTTGATTTAATGTTTTGTATCATGAATGCTCTAAATGATGAATGTTTGGTATCATGATCAAAATATTGATAAATAGTTAAAATTTTAGTATCATGAATGATATCCTCATAATGTTGATCGATTTATTTGATATCGTGCATGAATGAAATATAAGGTTTTTGAAAATATATATATTTTAATTTAAAAATATAATAATACACAAATAAGATTGATACTTACCTTTGTCATAATTGATGTAAAGGATCTTCCCTTCTTTTTGACAATGACAAAGGGGGAGATAGCTAGCTTGCACAAGTCAAGAAAATGCAAAAACTTGATTACCTTCTTGCATATCTAAAGAGAAGATGCGAATGTAACACTTGCCACTTGCCTCATGCAAAACATTGTCTCTTGCTAGTTTGGCATTTTGCTAGCTTGCACTTTGCAGAAAAGCAAAAATGACACTTCCCAAAAGAGAAGAAAGAGCTTGCTATCTTGAACATCACAAGCTTGCTTATCGTAAGAAACAAAAATTGCAAAAGTGCTATCTTGCCTATCTCAAGAAGCAAAACTTGCAACTTGCACATTACAATAGGAAGCAAGAATAATGAGCTTACACAAGAAAGCTATCTTGCATTTGCTTTTGAAATTTTTGCTAGCTTGTATGTAGTAAAAATTGCTAGCTTGTAGTCTAAAGAGAAGCAAACAGTTGCTATCTCAAGAAAAGCAAATATGCTAAAACTTGCACATCTTTAATTGCTAGATTGCATGATGATACTATGTTTATTATGCAATGATTTGAACTTTTTATCTCTAAACACATAAGAATTGAGACTTCTCCTTTTTATTGATGACAAAGGGGGAGAAGTAAGTTGATGACATGCATGATTTGATCATGACATATTGCTTGGATTTTTGAATCCAAGAGTTTATATCAATATGGCATATTGATAGGGGGAGTTTGTTTAAACTCTGGGAGTTAAGGTTAACTCCATCATCAAGTGGTTGTCATCATCAAAAAGGGGGAGATTGTTGAATCTCATATTTTGATGATGAAACCACTTGATATGTGTTTATGATTTAATCTACGTTTTGAGTAATGCAGGATACTTTGATCAGGATGAGATAATTAAAGCAGGAAGAATCATGTTGGGCCGGAGGAACATGTCAGAAGATTAGATGTCGAGCTGGTGGATCGGTCGACGTATCGACAGAAGGCTTTGGGCCGTGGATTCGGGCATCGGGCCAAGAAGAGCGGAGATTGTGCCAAGGATATTGGAGTTGCGGAGTCAATTGGCTGATTGGGCAATAGGCCGCAAGAGAGGACGATGCGTCGAAGAATCGAATGAAGTTCGAGGGACCAATGACATGCCGGACAACTTGATTAAATTGCTTAGGATTAATTGTCTCGATCGAAGTTTTGTTTTAAGTGTGCAGGATTAACTACGATAGCTTGAAGACATAAAACAAGTCTACTAGAGTCAAGTTCGATAGGTGTTCGAGAGTCCGAAGATTCGTCGAAGATGCTACCGGAACCAACCGAGAAGAAATCGGGGACTTGCTGAAGTTTTCGGAAGTCTGCCGGAGAGATTGTTGGAGGTTCGTGGAGATCACCGAGAAGGCTCGGCTACTTGTTGAACTCGCTACAAGATTGGGAGCCTGCTGGGAGTCCGACAGAAGAAATCCGAAGGTGTATCGGAAGTCTACCGGAAGATCGCTGGAAAGCTCGCCGGAACGAGACTCGACGTTTGCCGTTTAAAAACTTGCTTAGGACTATGTTTCTAGTTGTGTAGTTTGCATGTAATTAGGGTTAGGATTAAGGGTTAATCCTACAACTTGGTTAGGGGCCAATTAGGCCCGAGTTAGGACTGGTTTGGGCCAAGTTTGGAGCCCAACCAATGAGTTAAAATAGTTCAGGCGGTGGCACCGCCAGACTAGGCAGTGGCACCGTCCAGAGCCTGAAGTATTAGGCAGGTGGTACCGCCGGACTAGGCGGTGGCATCGCCCAACACCCGAGAGTTCGGGCGATGGCACCGCCCAAAACCCGAGAGTTCCGACGGTGGCACCGCTAGAACACTGTCAATGTGAAAATTGACAAGTGGTAGCACCGCCACCGACAAGCGGTGGCACCGCCAGTCACTGGTCAGTATGACATTAACAGGCGGTGGCACCGCCACCGATAGGCGGTAGCACTGCCAGCCTCGGAAACCCAAGAGAATTCAAAATTTGGAGCCCAAATTTGAATCCTCTTAGGGCCTATAAATACCCCTCAATTCTTAGCAGAGAATATAACCTTTGAGTAGTGATAGATTGAGATAAAAGCCTTAGCAAAGTCTTTAGCAAGTCTTATTTTTAATTGCTTGAGTGTTCACCTCCTTCTTTCTCGTTGAAAATTTGTAAGTGTGTGAACCACTTGTAAAAGGTGGTAAGAGGGGTATTTATCCTTCCCCTTTAAAGTGATTTGCTAGTGGAAGTTGGAAGCCTCATCAAAGAAAGGCTTCGCAAGTGGATGTATGTCATTTGACCGAACCACTTTAAATTGGTGTGTTCCTTGAATGTGTGAGTACTTACCTTTCTGAAATCGTTATTTGCACAATAGCAAGCTTACGGTTTTCATTTTCTCACTTTACTCGAGCTACTTTTATTAAGTCATTCATTGTCTAATCGAAATATCTACGCATTTATGAAATTATTTTCAAACTTACAAGTTTTAATCCGCTGCACTAATTCAGCCCCCCCCTCTTAGTGTCGCTCCGTTCCTAACATTAACTACGATAGCAAGGCATAAAGCAAAATGAAGTTCCGGAGTTAAAAACGCGATTTTGTTGGGAGTTCAAGAGTTCATCGGATGTCCAAACGTTCGTCGGTAGTTTTGCCGGAACCAACCGAGAAGTCTTGGAGCTTGCCAAAGAAGCTCATCACAACTCACCAAGAAGTTTGTCATGAAGTCCAGGAGCTTGCCGGGAGTCCGTTGGAACGTTGCCGAGAGATCATTGGAAGTTTGCCGGAAGATCGTCGGAAGCTTGCCGGAAGAAACCTAGACTTATAGACTTTGTTTAGCTTAGTAAATATCTTAAAATTTATAGTTAGTACATAATTAGGATTAGAATTGGGCCAACCCAATTAGGGGATAGTTGGGCCCATGTTTAGATTGTGTTGGGCCAAGAGAAAGGCCCAAACAGTGACCAAACAGGTGAAACCGTCATGACACAGTCTCCGAGACTGTGTCAGGCGGTGGTACTACCAGTCCACTACCTAGACACAGTCTTCTAGGCAATGGTACCGCCAGACTAGGTGGTGGTACCGCCCGGTGCAGGAGGTGGTACCGCCCATACCCTAGAATTTCGGGGGTTTGAATTTTGGGCTCTAAATTTGAATCCATTTGGGGCCTATAAATATCCCAGGTATTCTTGCATGGATTAGCAAGAAATATTGAGCAAAACCCTATGATTCTAAAGTTGTAAACCTTAGAAAGTTGAGTTCCCTCATTCCAAAGCTTAGAGACAGTTTTAAGGGAGGTGTGAGAGGGATACTTTGTAAAAGAGGATTGTAAAAGGTTGTCTCCTAAACCAATAAAAAGGAGAAGATGGGTGTAAAAGGGTAGTTGGTCTTTGTCCATTGAAGGAAGACAGATAGTGGATGCTGGTGGCCTCGACGGAAGAGGAATCAGAGGAGTGGATGTAGGTCGATGACGACCGAACCACTATAAATCTAGTTTGCTTTTCCATTCTGCAATTTATATTACTGCAAACCTCTTCAAGCTTCTCTTTACATTTTGCACGAAAGTTTTTGAGTTCAAGTTATTACCGTTACGAAATGGTTTTTCGTCGGAAACGGATTTAATCGAAACGAAAGGTTTTAAACCGATAGTAGTTTTACCGCTACACTAATTCACCCTCCCCTCTTAGTGTTGATTGCTTTCCTAACAATTGGTATTAGAGCCTCGTTTTTCTCATTTGGCTTAACACCCAAAGAGGAATGGCTCTTTTTGGCTTTCAAGAGGGATTTTCTCTTATTCGTTCTCCCTTGTTCAATGGGATGAACTACACATATTGGAAAACTCTAATGAGAGTTTTTTTACTTTCTTTAGATTTAAATTTATTGGAATATTGTTGAAAGTGGTTTTCAAATGTTTTCTCTTCCAATAAACTATTGGAATGATTTGGAGAATAAGGCTTTTTTTTTAAATGCTAGAGCTATGAATGCTCTATTATGTGCCTTAGACAAAAACGAGTTTAATCGGGTTTCTACTTGAGAAACGACTTTTGACATTTGACACATTCTTGAAACTACTCACGAAGGCATAAGTAGATTAAAAGTTTGAAAGGTCAATCTTTTAATGCACGATTTTGAACTATTTTGAATGAAGTCAAGCGAAACCATTATTGACATGTACACCCGTTTTACAGATGTCGTCAATGGTTTAAAAGCTTTTGGTAAATGCTTTTCTAATTTTGAACTCGTTAACAAGATTTTATAATCGCTTTCTAAAAATTGGGATTTGAAAATAATGGCTATTCAAGAATAAAAAAATTTGAATACTTTTTTGATCGAAGAACTTATCGGGTCTCTAATGACCTATGAAATGACGTGCAATGCATGTGAAGGATTTGAGAACCACCTTCCAAAAGATAGGAAGGATTTCAGACTAAGAACAATCAAAGACCACTCGAGCATAAGCTCAAGTGATGGTGAACTTGAACTCCTCACTATGAAATTTAAAAAGTTCATGAAACAATAATCAAAAAATAAAAATAAACTTAAGAAGAACACAAATTGGGACGAAATGAGTGCATCCGAAGACGAGGAGAAAATTAACAAAGGCGAGGTGGCAAACTACGCCTTAATGGCTTTTGACGATGAGATAATCAAAATGCCCTTAGTTTACTTTGAAATTACATTATGCTTTTCTTGAGTTATTTTTAATTTAGTTTAGAAAAATTATTTTTCTTGAAAATTACATGTTTAATAATGTAATGAAAATGCAAAAATTGGAATCATGCTTATCCTTTTAGTAATTTTTGAAAATAATCATGAAAAATGCATGTTTTATGAAAATACAATAAAATGCTAATCTAATGCTTGCACACCAAATATAATTAATCTTATGTATGTTTTGAAGAAGCATTAATATGTATCATGTTGATCTCTGTATTGTTTTTCGATTTTGATTGAAAATACTTTATAAAATCATGCTAGATGTTTTAATGATGTAATAATGTGTATCTTAATGATTTTTATATTGCCTTCCGATTATAAATGATGATGCATAGCTTTTGTGTGGAAAACTAAGCATAAAAAGTTAGATTCACCTAAAAAGAAAAATGCATGACTACAATAAACAAAATGATCTTGATGGAAAATGCTTTATGAAATCAATTTCGATGATGCATAATTATGTAATGAAAATATTAAAAGTTTTGGTACCATGCTTAGTGATTTTATGCTATGCATGAGATTTAGAAATGATGCATGATGATTTTTGTGATTTATGCCTTATTGATCTTTGACATAATAAATCTTGCACTTTTGGTTTTAAACGTTAATGCATGTATTTATTAGGCATAAATGAAATAAATCACATGAATTGAAACAACTAAAAAGAGGATAGGTTTCTCCTTGAAAGATTTATTTTTTCCTACTTTATCGAGTTTTCCAAAAAGGAGATTAATGAATCTATTTGTATCATTTTTATGAATCTCTTGAAAACAATTTTGATTTGGCAATTTGAATTTGATTCAAGATTTATAACTAGAGATTTCTTATGCATGAATCAAGATATTATATCATTTGATCTCTTATGTTTCTTTTATTCATTTATAAAAGAAGAGACTTATGTAAACAAACTATGGCCTTGATAATGGTTTGAAATTATGCATGTTATATTATGTTAAAGATTTGAAATCATATTTTGATATCATGTATACCCAAGAAATGTTGTTTTAACAAATTGAATGAATTAAAAATGAATGATGATTTTTCTCTTGATTATAACTTGTGATATCTTTTTTTTTTAATCATCATCTTGATTTCTCGATATTCGATATATGAGATTTTTCTATGAATCAAGATTTTTTATACTATGATTCTTCTTGGTATTCACTAAAAAGGATGTATTCAAATTAACCATGATATGCTACTTGACATCTTGATAATTTATGACTTGAGTTTTGTTATGCATTATTCCCCTCTTCTTCATTCTTATTTACAATAAAAGGGGAGAAAAGAAATCACTAGCATTTCAATAGATTGATAAATTTATTTATTTCATTTTGAATCTCTTGCAAATGATTTTGATGATTTTGATTATTTGAAGTTGAATGTTTGGTACTAACAATCATGAAGTGATAAATGCTTAAAAATATTGATTTAATGTTTGGTATCATGAATGCTTTAAATGATGAATGTTTAGTATCATGATCAAAATATTGATAAATACTTAAAATTTTTAATATTTTCGTATCATGTATGATATGCTCATAATGATGATTTATTTATTTATTTATTTATTTATTGGTATCATGCTTGAAAAATGGCATGTAAAGTTTTAAAATTGTGTATGTTGTAAATTGAAAATACAATGATGCACAAATAAGATTGATACTTTACTTTTGTCATGATTTGAAAATTATTGTAAAGGGAAAAGAATTACAAACATTGTATTCTTCCCTTGTTTTTGACAATGACAAAGGGGAAGAAATATTGCTAGCTCAAACATTGCAAAGGAAGCAAAAATTTGCTAGCTTGCAAATTGCATGGAGAAAGAAGTGCTAACTTGCACATCTAGCAAAATTTACAAACTTGCATATTTCAAGAAGCAATAGTTGTTTTCTTGAACATCGTAAAAATTGCTAACTTGTTAGCTAGCTTGCATACTTCAAGAAGATGCAAAAAGGTTGCTCATCCCAAAAGATGCAAAAATTTTGCCAGCTTTCATGTGTAAAATTTGCTAGCTCATAAATTGAAAGGAGAAAAACTTTCTAGGAAGCAAAATTGCTAGCTTATTCTAAAATGATATATGCAATACTTATGATTTTATTATGATGATATATTTGATGTATTGCATATCATGTATGAGAATCATGATTAAAATTGCATTGACTTGAATAAAATTTAAATTCAAGGTTTATCTCAATTATGACATATTGAAATAAGAATGACATTTTATTTTTGCCATAATTAGAAAATTGATGAATTGCACCATTGTTTTGTTATTCCCCTCTTTTTGCCAATAACAAAGGGGGAGAAAGAATTTCTAGCGTGCACATCATGAAAAGAGGCAAACTTGTTAGCTTGCACAAGTCAAGAAGATGCAAAAACATGTTAGCTTGCTCATCTCAAAAGACAAGCAAAGATTGTTAACTTGTATATTTCAAGAAGCAAAAGTTGCCTTCTTGAACATCTTAAATATTGCTAGCTTACATTGATGTAAAACTCAAAATTTTTGCTAGCTTGCAATGATGATTAAACTTGAGATTTATTATGCAATGATTTGAACTTGGATGTCTAAAAACACTTTTTGTTGATGACAAAGGGGGAGAAGTATGATGTTATGCATAATTTTATGATAACATGTTGCTTGGATTTATGAATCCAAGAGTTATATAAATATGCCATATTGATAGGGGGAGTTTGTTTAAACTCTGAGAGTTAAGGTTAACTCCGTCATCAATTGATTGTCATCATCAAAAAGGGAGAGATAGTTAAATATCAGATTTTAATGATGAAACTAATTGATAGTGTTTATGATTTGATATGTGTTTTAAATGATGCAGGTATGCTTCGATCAGGTTGAGACAATTAAAGCAGGAAGAATCATGTTGGGCCGGTGGAACATGTCAAAAGATTGGACGTCGAGCCGAAGGATCGATCGATGTATTGACAGAAGGCTTTGGGCCATGAGTTCGGGCATCAGGCCAAGAAGAGTAGATATTGTGCTAAGGATATCAGAGTTGTGGAGTCAACTGGCCAATTGGGTAATAGGCTACAAGAGAGGATGATGCGTTGACGAATCGGACGAAGCGTCAATGGACCAATGACATGCCGAATAACATAATTCATGCTTAGTATTAATTGTCTAGATCGAAGTGTGTTTTTACATGTGTAGGATTAACTGTAATAGTAAGGAATAAAGCAAAATGAAGTTTTGGAGTCAAGAACGCGGTTTCGTTGGGAGTTCGAGAGTTCGTCGGAAGTTTTGCCGGAACCAACCGAGAAGTCTTGGTGCTTGCTAAAGAAGCTCGTTGCAACTCACTAAGAAGATCGTCGTGAAGTCCAGGAGCTTGTTGGGAGTCCGCTGGAACATTGCCGAGAGATCATAAGAAGTTCGCCGGAAGATCGTCGGAAGATCACCGAAAGAAACCTAGACTTACATACTTTGTTTAGCTTAGTAAATGTCTTAAAATTCATAGTTAGCACATAATTAGGATTAAAATTGGGCCAACCCAATTAGGGGATAGTTGGGCTCATGTTTGGGCTGTGTTGGGCCAAGAGAAAGGCCCAAACAATGACCAAATAGGTGAAACCATCATGGCACAATCTCTGAGACTGTCAGGTAGTGGTATTGCCAGTCTGGGTGGTGGTATCGCCCAGTGTCAGATTGCAGGCGGTGGTACTGCCCGTACCCTAAAATTTCGGTAGTTTGAATTTTGGGCTCTAAATTTGAATCGATTTGGGGCCTATAAATACCCCAACTATTCCTGCATGGATTAACAAGAAATATTAAGCAAACCTTGTGATTCTAAAGTTGTAAACTTTAGAAAGTTAAGTTTCCTCCTCTGAAAGCTTAGAGAGAGTTCTAAGAGAGGTGTGAGAGGGATACCTTGTAAAAGAGGATTGTAAAAAGTTGTCTCCTAAACCTGTGAAAAGGAGAAGAGCGGTGTAAAAGGAGAAGAGGGATTTAGGTTGTCTCCTAAACCTGTAAAAGGTTGTCTGCTAGCCCATTGAAGGAAGATCGATAGTGGATGCCGGTGGCCTCGACGGAAGAGGAATCGGTGGAGTGGATGTAGGTCGACAATGAACGAACCACTATAAATCTAGTTTGCTTTTCAATTGTGCAATTTATATTACTGCAAACCTCCTCAAGCTTCTCTTTACATTTTGTACGAAAGTTTTTGAGTTCAAGTTATTACCTTTACGAAACAGATTTAATCGAAATGAAAGGTTTTAAACCGATAGCAGTTTTACCGCTGCACTAATTCACCCCACCCCTTTTAGTGCCGATTGCTTTCCTAACACACTTTCCTTTCAAAGATTTTGATCCAAAGATCCGAAAAAGGTGTATGCCTGAATTCTTCTTCTACTTTTTCTTCATCTTCTCTTCCTGTTTCATTTTTTGCACCTATCTTCTTTCTACCTCCACTTATGCAGCTCATGTAGAATATAGAGGCATAGTCACTTGCTCTCCCTTACTCTCATCCCCCCTTTTTCTTTCCCAAATGTGGCAGGCGCAGCCACCGCCGCTGCCACTACCATAGTGGCAGTCGTAACCATAGCCGCTATCACAACCGTAGCCCCTTCCACTGCACTACTTTCTTCCTCATCTTCTTTCGTAGACGTAGTTGCTGCATTCGTAGTCGCAGCCCCTTTTTATTTCTTTTCCTTTCTTTCTCTTCTTCCTTCCTCTTCTTCTTTCGCCTACGCAGCTTCTACAGTCACAGCCGCAACCATGGCTACAAGCTCTTCTTTCCTAGCTACAACTGCCACAGTCGTAGCCGTAGCCACCATAGCCGCAGCCTCTTCTTCCTCCCCTGCTCTTTTTCCTCTCCTTCTTCTCTTCCAACTACAGCTACCACTACCGTAGCTGCAGCCCTTCTTCTTACCCTTCTCTTCTTCCCTCTCTTGCCCTTCTTCTTACCCTTCACTTCTTCCCTCTCTTGCCCTTCTTCTTCTTCTCGTCTTCTCCTTCCTCCCCTTCTTTTCCCCGATGCACTACCTCTCTTCTCCTCTATTTCCTCCTACGAGAAACAGAGGTGTCGCAGCCTATTCTCCCGCTTCTTCTTCTCTTCCTCTTCTTCTTCTTCTCCTCCTCTTCTTCTTCCCTTTCCTCCCCGACACCCTACACATCCTCCGTTTCCTCGTGGAGGAAACAGAGGTGCTGCGCCCTAGCTGTAGCCATCTCTCTCTCCTCTCTCTCTTCCCTCTCTTCTCCTTCTTCTTCATTTTTTCTTCTCTTCTTCCTCTTCTTCTTCTCTTTTTCTCCTCTTCTTCCCTTCTCCTCCCCGACGCCCCACATCTTCTCACTACAGCCCTTACCGCGTGCACCCTCCTATTTTCTTCTTCTTCTTCTTCTTCTTCTTCTTCTTCTTCTTCTTCTCCCCGATACCCCACACATCCTCTCCTCTATTTCCTCCTACGGAAACAAAGGTGCTATAGCCCTAGTTGCCACCTCTCTCTCCTCTCCCTCTTCTCTCTCTTCTCCCTCTTCTTCTTCTTCTTCTTCTTCTTCTTCTTCTTCTTCTTCTTCTTCTTCCCTTCTCCTCCCCAACGCCCGATGCCTCCTCTTTTCCTCGTGCAGGAAACAGAGGTGCTGCTTCCCAGCTGCAGCCACCTCCCTCTCCTCCTCCTTCTTCCTTCTTCTTCTCCCTCTTCTCCTTGTCTCTTCTTCCCTTTCTTCTCTCTGGCGTCTCTTCTTCTTCTTCTTCTTCTTCTTCTTCCTCTCCTCTCTAACACCCCACACCCTCCTCGACGCCCCATACCTCCTCCTCTGTTTCTTGCACTCTTCGCTTTTTTTTTTGCAACTTAATAGTTTAGTGCTTGAAATTTCTATATTTACATATAGTTCCTCCAATTTATAAATAGATCCTTACATAAATTTCAGAAATGAAGGATATTACACTCTCCCCTCTTTAAAAGAAAATTTAGTCCTCTAAATTGGTTATACCTCAATCGTTATTTCTTCCTCCAGCTCTCAAATAGTTTTATCAATAAAATACAATTATATAATCATCCAAGAGTGACTGAAATATACTCCTTGTTCTTCAATAGATGGTAACCTAATCTCTGATCTATCTCGGAGAATAATTATGCACCCTGCAATTGATCAAACAAGTCATTAAGTCTTTACAAAGGATACTTGTTTTTTTTTTTATGATCACTTGATTCAATTATTTAGAATCAATATAAAACTTTAACGTTCCATTATTCTTCTTAACTAACAACATCGGAGGACCCTATGATAAAACATTAGGCCAAATAAAACCCTTATCTAACATGCATTTTAGTTGCTTCTTCAATTCCACTAGCTCAAGTGGTGTCATTCTGTAGAAAGGCTTAGATATTGAGATTGTCCCAAGGACCAAATCAAAAATAAATTCACCCCCTCTGTCTGGATGTAATCCAGGCAAGTCATCCTAGGATATATCAGGCAAGGAGGTAAATCATACCCGATACACTCAAAATAAAAGATTGGATGATCTAGTATACAAAAATTGATCATTGTTATATAATAATCTATACTAGTATGATATGAAGATAGCTAAACCATACCAAGTATAATATTAGAACTCCAAATATCTATGAGAACCAAATAAGCAAGAAGTTCATGTTCTCCAATAGAAATCAGTCAGAGAATGACCAGATCAAGTTCGTTATCAAAGAATCCTAATGGTCGTATTTACATATAGCATATAATCCAGTGGTCGAGGGTTGAATGCCTAGGTGATAAGAAAAATATTACAAATCAAATCATAGATGGGACCCATGGTCAAACAAAATTTTTTTCTTTCAGAAATATATATTGCTAGTTATATGTGTCCTACAAATCATCACATGAGTGATGACACGTGTGACTTGATACACAATCTTTTTACTTATTATATTTTGGCATTTATCACTTTATATTGCTTGTTGTATATAGTAAAAATAAATTCACCCCCTCTGTCTGGATGTAATCCAGGCAAGTCATCCTAGGATATATCAGGCAAGGAGGTAAATCATACCGATACACTCAAAATAAAAGATTGGATGATCTAGTATACAAAAATTGATCATTGTTATATAATAATCTATACTAGTATGATATGAAGATAGCTAAACCATACCAAGTATAATATTAGAACTCCAAATATCTATGAGAACCAAATAAGCAAGAAGTTCATGTTCTCCAATAGAAATCAGTCAAGATGACCAGATCAAGTTCGTTATCAAAGAATCCCTAATGGTCGTATTACATATAGCATATAATCCAGTGGTCGAGGTTGAATGCCTAGGTGATAAGAAAAATATTACAAATCAAATCATAGATGTATATGTACATATATATATTGTGATGTCCTTGGATCTGTGCGATGAGAATCGAATCATGATAAGATCACGATAATGAGACCGATTCGCCTTTAAACACAAATCCTAAATAATCCTGGTCATAGGTTACTCGAGAGGAATATCGAGATAACCAGATAGACTAATGTGTTATGTACTCATCCATATGATGGATGCAACTGGTCTTATAGCTGCTCGTGTGGGGACACTAGGGATACAATACAAGTGCTCATTGGTGAATAAGTTTACTGATTGATCTGCTTATGGAATGTTGAATGGTTAATGATGCCTTATTGTTAGACGACGATTCCGTAGTTCTAGTGGTGTATCTAGTCCTTAGACTTAAGACACCAAAGATGTCCTATATGAGTGCTCCACTCTTTGATTCCGGACTTATAGGTTTGGATGTCCCAGATCAGGCACAACCGGTCATTCGGAGTGATAGTCAATCTTACGAGGGCTATTGAGTATTAATAGAGGATCATTCACTCTCGGTGTCATTAGAGGAATATCCCATGTGTTCTTACTCAAACAAATCTTTGGCCAAGGTCATTTGGATTAAGAGAGAAAGAGTTCTCCGGGAGAATTCGATTAGAGTGAGACTCGAGTAGAAACCATATGGGTCTGACAACACCATGCCTGATATACGGTCTCTAGGACTATAGGTACATGGTAATTGAGGATAGAAAGGTCTAATGGATTGGATTCTCTTGTATCATTTGGGAGCTACGACGTAGTGGCCTAGTACGTCCGTAATCGATGAGTCGAGTGAATTATTATAAAGATAATAATTCACTAAGCCAGAAGGAGTTCTGACAAGTATGACTCAGGCCAGCTCGATATTGGGCCTAGAGGGTCACACATATATGGTAGGCATTACGATGAGTAGGGGTTCAGATATGAGATATCCGCTAGAGCCCTTATCTTATTGGATATCCAATAAGCTCCTAAATTATTAGATCCTTTGTATAAGATCCAATAAAAGCCCATGAGAGATTACTGGATAGAGATCCACTAATCTAAGAGGCTTGGGTAGTTGCATAAAGATCCAATACCCAATAAGGGAGGATCCATTAGGGTTAAGTTGATAAGAGACATCTATAAATAGAAGGTATTTAGTGGTTCATAGGCTAGAGCCTTTGCTTGCCTCTCCTATTCTCCTACCCCTCTCCACCTTATAGCAGGCCTAGAGTTTTGAGGAGCGTCGTCGCAGCCCTATTGTGTGGATCACTACTAGAGAGGAGGGCGCTTGACCTCCTTCACCCTCTCCTGGAGATCTGTAGGGATTCAAGGATATACGATCTCCCTTGGTAACACAATCTTTACTATATGTAGTTTTCTGTTTTATGGATTTTGCACACTAATCTTTGCACGATGACGAACAAATCCTTGGGAAATTGGGGATTTTATTTTTATTCTTCCATTGCGCATGTGATGTCACCCCCAAGATTTCCCAATAGTGGTATCAGAACCAGGTTGTTCGTGTGATAGATTGGTTTTGAACTACATGTGTTGGGGTTTAGAAAAGCTTTTGGTGTCAAAATCGTTGATACAAAAGTGAGAAAGGGTAGCAACTATTGTTGCCCTTGCTGCCGTCGCACATTATCTGTGTGCAGGCAAGCCACTTGCAGTGGCAGCCGCAAGGCCGGTCGTGTGCAGGCAGGCCCCTACAACCGTGCCCGCAGGTAGGGCGTAGGCACGGCGGCCACCTATGCGTGGGCACTGTGACACGGGAGTGTCTAATTTGCTACAATCTGCTCATATGGACCTTGATGATGCTATGATATTTTTTTCAGCTAATATTGTTGCCTGATAGTCTTCAACTCAACCCACTCAAATATGATAGCTCATTAGCATATTCCCTGCAGAAAGTTAAAGCTGTTTCAAGGTACTTTTCTTCATAACCAAGGAATGCATTAAAGGAGTTGGTTAGCAGCTATAAAACACTTAATTTCAAAATTTCCTATGCATGATGGGTTGTTTTATGTATTAGTATTTATGTTGGTGTTTAGGGCTTAGAAAGGACTTTAGAAACTAATGATATCTTGGCAGAAGCTCTCTTGGAAAACTCCCTTAAACTCTGTATCTCTTGGATGCGTCCTTGAGTGGAGAATCTTTTGTTTTCAGTTTTGTATCCGCGTTTATAATCCTTGGGATGGTGAATTTTTGTATCCCTTCGAGATTTTAACTTGGTGGTAAACTATTTTTCGATCTTATTTAAGTTTTATCGTGAGTTCGTGCATTTTCTATTCAAAACACTCATTCTAGCAAATACAACTGTATGATGACTTTTCTTCAAGCATTTGTTCCTTGTCTACTATGACATTTTTTATTTGAAAAACTATTCCATCAATTTTCTATTGAAATCCATTCTGCATTTTACCCTCCCCGGTATCAATTTGGTATCAGAGCTAAAGGCTAGAGATCATGGCAAGGCAGAATGGAAAAGATATTATTGGTGAAGGAAGCATCCATGAAGATGAAGCTGAGTAGTTGAGGCTGCAGCTTCGAAGATTGCTGCATAGTCTTCAAGAAAAAACTGAAATAATTGAAGAACTGCGATGTAGAAATAATCTGCATGAAAATGATATCCGTGAGTTTACTTCTGATGATGATACACCTCCTCCTCCAAGGGAGTCGAGAAGATGTCAGACAAGAAATGGAGTCAAAGATGAGTGGTAGAATAAATATAACCAAAGATTGGAGATTCTAGAGTTTGAAGATAAAATAAATGTTAACGACTTTATCGATTGGCTTAATACAGTAGAAAGAATTTTTGATTTTCATGAACCACCAGAACAAAAGAAGGTTAAACTTATGGCACTCAAACTCAGATGGAATGTATCTTTTTGGTGGGAAAATCTGAAGAAACAAAGAGAACGAGAGGGTAAGAGTAAGATCATGACATGGGAGAAAATGAAAAAGGAGCTGAAGAGAAAATATTTACCTAACAATTATCGACAAGAGATCTTTCTCAAAATCCATGATTTTAAACAAAAAGATCTTAGTGTGGAAGAGTACATTGCAGAATTCGATAATCTAACATTAAAAGGAGAGCTCGTGGAACCAGAAGAGCAAATCATTGTAAGATTCTTAGAAGGTCTGAAATATGAGATTGCTAAAGTTGTTCAACTACAGCCATATTGGTCTTTAAATGATGTGAGCAAACTGGTATTAAAAGTTGAAAAGCAATAGAAATTTAAAAAGAGTTCTCGGTATGGCTCAAAAGAAGGCTATACAAAAGGAGGAAGTTCCAAGCCAACTGTCCAAAGCAAGATGATATCGAAGGTGCAAGTAAAGGGTGAAGAATCTACTGGCAGCAAAAAAACACCTAATTCGTCTACCCTAAGTGGCCGAAAATGCTTCAAATGCCATGGTTTTGGGTATATTGCTTCAAATTGTCCAACTAGGAGGATTGTAACCTTAGTTGAAGATCATAGTGATGAAGGAGAAAATGAAGCTGATGACGAACCAAAATATGATGATGATGAGGAAGAGATTACTTATGCTGATCATGGTTTGTCTATTATATTGCAACGTAGCTTACAAGTGTCCTATGTGGCCAAGGATGAAAGTTGGGTGAGAAAAAATATATTTCACACTAAATGTACTTCTCTTGGCAAGGTGTGCTTGGTGATCATTGACAGCGGCAGCTTTAAGAATATGGTATCTTTGGAGATAGTGTAAAAGCTAAAGTTGAATACAATCCCTCATCCACATCCATATCAATTATGTTGGCTGCAAAAAAGAAATGATATCAAGGTAACTAAAAGATGTTTAGTTTCATTTTCTATTAGCAAGTATCATAAAGACGAAGTATGGTGTGATGTTGCTCCTATGGACGTGTGTCATTTGCTATTGGGTAGACCTTAGCATTATGATAGAAGGGTGATGTATGATGGTTACAAACATACTTATTCTTTTAAGGTGAATGAAAAGAAGATTATCTTAGTGCCATTACAACCTTCCGAAATCAGCGTACCAAAGAAGAAAGTTAGCGCTTTTATGTCCTATGGGGAATGCAAAGGAGAATTAGAAAAGGGTAGTTATGTTATAACTCTAGTAGTAATAGAGGAGAATGAACAACATAAGGAGACACTAGCAATCATGAAACCAATCCTAGAGGAATTTTAAAATGTTATACCGGAAGAGATTCTATATGGCCTTCCACCTTTGAGAGACATCCAACATCATATCGATCTTATTCCGAGGGCTATTCAACCTAATAAATTAGCATGCATAATGAGTTTTAAGGAGCATGAAGAACTTCAAAGGTAAGTTGATGAATTAGTGAAAAGGGGGTTAATTCGGGAGAGCATGAGTCCTTGTGTGGTTCTAGCCTTGTTGGTAACTAAGAAGGATGGTTCTTGGAGAATATGCATGGACAGCCGCACCATCAACAAAATCATAATGGACTATCATTTTCCTATTCCAAGGTTAGATGATTTACTTGATCAATTGTGTGATGCTTATATTTTCTCTAAAATTGATTTGAGAAGTGGCTATCACCAAATAAGAATGAGGCCCGGAGATGAGTGGAAAATAACATTTAAAACTAGAGAAGGCTTATATGAATGGTTGGTTATGCCATTTGGATTGTCTAATGCTCCTAGCACTTTCATGAGATTTATGAATCACATACTTAAGACATGTATTGGAATATTTGTTGTAGTTTACTTTGACAATATTAGTTTACAATAAGAGCGAAGAGGAGCACATGAATCATTTGAAAAAGATCTTTCTTATTTTGAGGCAGCAAAAGCTTTATGCTAATATAAAGAAGTGTGATTTCTTTACTTCTAGTGTTATGTTTTTGGGGTATGTTGTTTCAAAAGATGGAATCATGATGGATCAAAGTAAGGTAGAAGCTATTCTCAATTGGCCAACACCTGCTTTATTACACGATGTGAGGAGTGCTAGTCATAGGTGCCCAACAAGCCAATCACGTGAGCGATGGCACATGTGACTTAACACGGAATATTTTTGCTTATTATATTTTGGCATTTATCATTTTATATTGTCTATTGCATATATGCATATATATATATATTGTGATGTCCTTGGATCCTTGCAATGGGAATCAGATCATGATGAGATCATGATAATGAAACCAATTCACCTTTAAACACAGATCCTAAATAATCCCGGTCATAGGTTACTCGAGAGCGACATTGTGATAACCGGACAGACTGGTGTGCTGTATACTCGTCCATATGATGGATGCAGTTGGTCTCATAGCTACTCGTGTGGGGACACTAGGGATACAATACAGGTGCTCATTGGAGAATGAGTTCACTAATTGATCCGCTTACGGAATACTGGATGGTTGATGATGCCTTATTGTTAGACAGCGATTCCGTAGTCCTAGTGGTGTATCTGGTCCTTAGACTTGAGACACCAAGGATGTCCTGTATGAGTGCTCCACTCTTTGATACTAGACTTATAGGTTTGGATGTCCCAGATCTAGTACAACTGGTCATTGAGAGTGGTAATCGACCTTACAAGGGCTATTGAGTGTCGATAGAGGATCATCCACTCTCGGCATCATGAGAGGAATATCCCATGTATTCTTGCTCAGACAAATCCCTGGCCAGGGTCATTCGGGTTGAGAGAGAAAGAGTTCTCCGGGAGAATCCGATTAGAGCGAGACTCGAGTAGAAACCGTATGGGTTTGACAGCACTATGCCCGATATACGGTCTTTGGGATATTAGATGAATGAGAGACTATAGGTATACGGTAACTAAGGATGTATAGGTTCAATGGATTGGATTCCCTTGTATTGTTTGGGGACTATGGTGTAGTGGCCTAGTACGTCCGTAGTCGATAAGTCGAGTGAATTATTACAGAGGTAATAATTCACTAAGTCAGAAGGAGTTCTGACAGCTATGACTCACGGCCAACTCCATATTGGGCCTAGAGGGTCACACACCTATGGTAGGCATTGTGATGAGTAGAGATTCGGATATAAGATATCCACCAGAGCCCCTATCTTATTGGATATCCAATAAGCCCCTGAATTATTGGATCCCATGGATGAGATCCAATAAGAGCCCATGAGAGATTATTGGATAGAGATCCACTAATCTAATAGGCTTGGGTAATTGGATATGTTGAATCTCGGATTTTGATGATGAAACCAATCTATAAGTGTTTATGTTTTAATATATGTTTTGAGTGACGTAGGATGCTTCGATCAGGGTGAGACAATTAAAGTAGGAAAAATCATGTTGTGTTGGAGGAACATGTCAAAAGATTAGATGTCGGGTTGGTGGATCGGTCAATGTATCGACAGAAGGCTTTGGACCATGGATTTGGGCATCGAGATAAGAAGAGCGGACATTATGCCAAGAATATCAGAGTTGCAGAGTCAACAGGCCGATTGGGCAATAGGCCGCAAGAGAGGATGATGTGCCGAAGAATCGGATGAAGCGTCGAGAGACCAATGACATGACCGGACAACGTGATTAATGCTTAGTATTAATTGTCTAGATTGAAGTATGTTTTACATATGCAGGATTAATTACGAGAGCGAGGCATAAAGCAAAATGAAGTCCCGGAGTCAAGAACACGATCACATTGGGAGTTCGAGAGTTCATCGAAAGTCCGGACGTTCGTCGGAAGTTCTAGAGGAACCAGTCGAGAAGTCTTGGAGCTTGCCAAAGAAGCTCATCGGAACTCACCAAGAAGATCGCCGTGAAGTCCAGGAGCATGCCAGGAGTTCGCCGGAGCATCGCCGAGGGTTCGTCGGATGTTCGCTGGAAGTTCGTTGGAAGCTCGCCGGAAGAATAGATATAGGGACTTGTTTAGCTTACCAAATGTCTTAGGATTTCGTAGTTAGCACGTAATTGAGCTTGGATTTGGGCAACCCAATTAGGGGTCAGTTAGGCCCATGTAAGAACTGTGTTGGGCCCAATAAGAAGCCCAAACAGTGCCTAAAGAAGTCTCACCGTCGTGGCACAGTCTTCGAGATTGTGTCAGGCGGTGGCACCGCCCAACACAGCCCCCAAGCAGTGGCACCACCCAGCACAGCCCCCAGGCGGTGGTACCGCCCAGGATAGTGTCAGTCAAATTGACACTGGGCGATGGTACCTCCCATACCCAGGGAACCCAGGATGAGAAAGATTTAGGCTCTAAGTTTGAATCAACTTGAAGCCTATAAATACCCCTCTCATCCCTGGTTAAAGCACACAAGCACAGAGCATTCAAAAGTGAGAAAACTCCACTGTAATCTCTTTAGAATCCTCCTCCTTGAGTCTAAGTGTTAGAATAGTTTAAGAGGAGAGTGAGTGCTTGTAAGGGTTATCACTTAAACCTAGTAAAAGGAGAAGAGGGGTGTAAGAAGGAGTTGGTCTTCGCCTATTGAAGGAAGACCTCTAGTGGATACCGGTGGCCTCGACGGAAGAGGAATCGGAGGAGTGGATGTAGGTCATGATTGACCGAACCACTATAAATTGCCATCTTCTCTGGTTTGCATTTATTCTTGCTTTTATCTTTACTGCAAACCTCTTCAATAGCTTACTGCCTTCTATTCATTTACGAACATGTTTCAAAGTTAAGTTTCCGAAATCGGTTTTACGTCGGAAATAGTTTTTATCGTACGAACGTCGTTTTTTCGAAAATGACATAATTTTACCACTGCACTAATTCATCCCCCCTCTTAGTGCCGACTTCAATCCTAACAATTGGTATCAGACCCATGATTTTCTACTTTGGTTTAACACCCAAATAGAAATGGCTCTTTTCAGCTTTCAAGAGGGCCACTCTTTCATTCGTCCTCCCTTTTTCAATGGGACGGACTACACTTATTGGAAAACTCGAATGAGAGTTTTCTTGCTTTCGTTGGATTTGAATTTATGGCACATTGTCGAATCAGGATTTGAAATGTCTTCTCGTCCAATGAACCATTGGAATGATTTAGAGAAGAAGACGTTTTCTTTAAATGCTAGAGCTATGAATGCTCTATTTTGCGCCTTAGATAAAACAGAGTTTAATCGGGTTTCCTTGTGCGAAATGACTTTTGATATTTGGCGCACTCTTGAAATCACACACAAAGGCACAAGTAGTGTAAAAGATTCTAAAGTAAATTTTTTGATGCACGATTTTGAGATGTTTTGTATGGAACCAAGAGAGACTATTGGAGACATGTACACCCGTTTTACGGATGTCGTCAATAGTCTAAAAAGACTTGGTAAAAACTTTTCAAATTTTGAGCTTGTTAACAAAATCTTAAGATCGCTTTCTAAAACTTGGGAATCAAAAGTAACGGCTTTATAAGAAACAAAAGATTGAAATATTTTTCCACTTGAAGAACTTATCGGTTCATTAATGACATATGAAATGGTGCACAATGCACATGATGAACATGATAAACAAAACCACCTTCCAAAGAACAGGAAGGATTTGGGACATAGAATATTTGAAGACCACTCGAGCATAAGCTCAAGTGATGGTGAACTTGAACTCACTAAGAAATTTAAAAAGTTTATGAAACAAAAATTAAAGAACAAAAAGAACGCAACTACCTGCTTTAACGCAAGAAGAAGAACAAAAAGTGGGATGAATCGAGCTCCTCCGAAGACAAGGAGAAAATCAACAAAGGCGAGGTGACAAACTACGCCTTAACGATTTTCGTCAATGAGGTAAACAACTCAAATGGAACTCCTTTAATTTATTTCAAAATTATATGATGCTTTTCCTGATGCATTTTTCTTTTTTAATTTAGTTTAGAATAATTATTTTTCTTGAAAATTGCATGTTGAAAAAAAAATGATCATGCTAGTAATTTTGAAAATGATAATGAAATTACATGTTTTATGTTAAAGGAATAAAATGTTAGAATTAAATCTAGTGATTAATTTCTTGTATGGTATAAACAATTATGTGTATTGTGATGATTTTGTATTGCTTTTCGAGTTTTGTTGGATGGCTTTCATATAAAAATTTGAGCATACTTATATAAAATCAATCACATAAAAAGATAAATCAAATCTTTTGTCTAAAGAAACAATAATATGTATCATATTGATTTCCGTATTGATTTCCGATTTTGATTGAAAATGATTTATGTCTAATGAAATCATGTTTGATTTGAAGTAATACATAATGATCATGCTTAATGAGTTTTCTTTCGAAATGATGCATAATGATTTTTGTGATTTATGGATTATCGATTTTCACGATAATAAAAGTGACTTTTTGATTTTTAAACAATTGATGCATATTTTTATTTGACATAAATGAAAAAGGACATGCTTGAATGAAATAAATCACATGAATTGAAACAACTAAAAAGAGGAAAGGTTTCTCCTTGAAAAATTTATTTTTCCTACTTTATCGAGTTTTCCAAAAAGGAGATCAATGAATCTATTTGTATCACTTTTGTGAATCTCTTGAAAATGATTTTGATTTGATGATTTAAATTTTTTTATCTTGATTTTTCAAGATTTATAACATGAAATCTTTTATGAATCAAGATCTCTTATTTGATCTCCTATGTTTGTCTTTGACATTTACTAAAGGGAAAAATAATTCAATTCATGATATTAATTTCTTGATATTTGATATTTGAAATCTTTCTATGAATTAATATCATTATCTCCTTGTTTCCTTTTGCTATCTACTATCTAAATGAATCATGATTTTTTGGAATTATAATTTTTATGATTCATAATGAATTGAGAGATTTTCTATGCATGAATTGAGATCTTGTTCTCCTACAAGATTAAATGAACTCTATCTATATCATGATCTCCCAAGAATTCCTTTTGGTATTTTATTTAAGAGAGATTTACTATATGGATCATGTCTTTTGGTATTTAAGTGGTCTTATCTTTCATGACATGATTTTTATGTATTTATGGCTCGTATGGCCTGAAATGTTTTGGAATGATGCATGCAACACTATGATTTTCCCTTAGATAAAATGCATGCAACACTATGATTTTTTCCTTAGATAAAATGCATGCAACACTATGATTTTTAATGCATGCAACACTATGATTTTTTCCTTAGATAAAAATGCATGCAACACTATGATTTTTTCCTTAGATAAAAATGCATGCAACACTATGATTTTTTCCTTAGATAAAAATGCATGCAACACTATGATTTTTTCCTTAGATAAAAATGCATGCAACACTATGATTTTTTCCTTAGATAAAAATGCATGCAACACTATGATTTTTTCCTTAGATAAAAATGCATGCAACACTATGATTTTTTCCTTAGATAAAAATGCATGCAACACTATGATTTTTTCCTTAGATAAAAATGCATGCAACACTATGATTTTTTCCTTAGATAAAAATGCATGCAACACTATGATTTTTTCCTTAGATAAAAATGCATGCAACACTATGATTTTTTCCTTAGATAAAAATGCATGCAACACTATGATTTTTTCCTTAGATAAAAATGCATGCAACACTATGATTTTTTCCTTAGATAAAAATGCATGCAACACTATGATTTTTTCCTTAGATAAAAATGCATGCAACACTATGATTTTTTCCTTAGATAAAAATGCATGCAACACTATGATTTTTTCCTTAGATAAAAATGCATGCAACACTATGATTTTTTCCTTAGATAAAAATGCATGCAACACTATGATTTTTTCCTTAGATAAAAATGCATGCAACACTATGATTTTTTCCTTAGATAAAAATGCATGCAACACTATGATTTTTTCCTTAGATAAAAATGCATGCAACACTATGATTTTTTCCTTAGATAAAAATGCATGCAACACTATGATTTTTTCCTTAGATAAAAATGCATGCAACACTATGATTTTTTCCTTAGATAAAAATGCATGCAACACTATGATTTTTTCCTTAGATAAAAATGCATGCAACACTATGATTTTTTCCTTAGATAAAAATGCATGCAACACTATGATTTTTTCCTTAGATAAAAATGCATGCAACACTATGATTTTTTCCTTAGATAAAAATGCATGCAACACTATGATTTTTTCCTTAGATAAAAATGCATGCAACACTATGATTTTTTCCTTAGATAAAAATGCATGCAACACTATGATTTTTTCCTTAGATAAAAATGCATGCAACACTATGATTTTTTCCTTAGATAAAAATGCATGCAACACTATGATTTTTTCCTTAGATAAAAATGCATGCAACACTATGATTTTTTCCTTAGATAAAAATGCATGCAACACTATGATTTTTTCCTTAGATAAAAATGCATGCAACACTATGATTTTTTCCTTAGATAAAAATGCATGCAACACTATGATTTTTTCCTTAGATAAAAATGCATGCAACACTATGATTTTTTCCTTAGATAAAAATGCATGCAACACTATGATTTTTTCCTTAGATAAAAATGCATGCAACACTATGATTTTTTCCTTAGATAAAAATGCATGCAACACTATGATTTTTTCCTTAGATAAAAATGCATGCAACACTATGATTTTTTCCTTAGATAAAAATGCATGCAACACTATGATTTTTAAATGCATGCAACACTATGATTTTTTGAAATAATGTGAAAATCAATAATTATCATTTTCTGAAATAATACTCTAGAATGATGAGTTGGAATCATGCATGTAATGATGATTTTATATTTTATATATATGATGAATATTTTGAAAATAAATGTTTGTATCATGTTTGATGATTTTACATTATGTGCATGATGAGTTTTAGAATGATGTAATTATGAATGGTGATTTGATATTATGCATGCAATACTTTAACTTATGATAATGATGCATGTAATGATGAAATATTCATGATAAAATAATTATTTTGACATTCATGAGTTGAATTTTCATCTATACTATTTACCTTTGTTATGATTTAGAAATTGACGTAAAGGGTCTTCCCTTCTTTTTGACAATGACAAAGGGGGAGCAAAACTTGCTAGAAAACAAATTTGCTAGCTTGCACAATTCGAAAAGAGGCAAACTTGCTAGCTTGCTCATCTAAAAAAGGAAGCAAGAAGTACTATCTTGTAAATCTTAAGAGAAGCAATGTTTGCCAAGTTACACATTTCAAAACGAGGCAAATTGTCCATCTTGCACATCTTAAAAGATGTAAAATTTTTTGCTAACATTTAATGTGTAAAATTTGATAGCTTACATTAGCATACCAAAAGTGCTATCCTGCTCGGTAGCAAAACATGCTAACTTGCACTTTACAATGGAAGCAAAACTACTAGTTCAGACATTGCAAAGGAAGTAAAAATTTGCTAGCTTGCAACTTGCATATTTCAAGAAGCAAGAGTTGCTTTATTATATATCTTTAATTTGCTAGCTAGCATGATGTAGAACTTGCTATCTTAGAAATGCTATCTTGCACATCACAAAGAAAGCAATATGTCAACTTGCACATTCTTAAATTTTCTAGTTTTCAAATTGCATGATAATAAAACTTGAAATTATGTTTATTATGCAACGACTTGAATTTTTATGTCTAAACACATGAATAGTTGGACTTCTCCTTTTTGTTGATGACAAAGGGAGAGAAGTATGTTGATGTGATGCATGATTTGATCATGACATGTTGCTTGGATTTTTGAATCCAAGAGTTTCTATCAATATGGCATATTGATAGGGGGAGTTTGTTTAAACTCCGGGAGTTAAGGTTAACTTCATCGATTAGTTGTCATCATCAAAAAGAGGGAGATTGTTGAATCTCGGATTTTGATGATGAAACAAATCTATAAGTGTTTATATTTTAATCTGTGTTTTGAGTGACGTAGGATGCTTCGATCAGGGTGAGACAATTAAAGCAGGAAAAATCATGTTGTGCCGGAGGAACATGTCAGAAAATTAGATGTCGGGCCAGTGGATCGGTCGACGTATCGATAGAAGGCTTCGGGCCATGGATTCAAGCATCGGGCCAAGAAGAGCGGACATTGTACCAAAAATATCAGAGTTGCGGAGTCAACTAGACGATTGGGCAATAGGCCGCAAGAGAGAATGATGTGCCGAAGAATCGGACGAAGCATCGAGAGACTAATGACATGACCAGACAACATGATTAATGCTTAGTATTAATTGTCTAGATCGAAGTATGTTTTACATATACTAGATTAATTATGATAGCGAGGCATGAAGCAAAATGAAGTCCCGGAGTCAAGGACGCGATCACATTGGAAGTTCGAGAGTTCGTCGGAAGTCCGGACGTTCGTCGGAAGTTCTGGAGGAACCAGTCGAGAAGTCTTGGATCTTGCTAGAGAAGCTCATCGGAACTCACCAAGAAGATAGTCGTGAAGTCCAGGAGCATGCCAGGAGTCTGCCGGAGCATCGTCGAGGGTTCGTCGGATGTTCGCCGGAAGTTTGCCGGAAGCTCGCCGGAAGAATAGACATAGGGACTTGTTTAGCTTAGCAAATGTCTTAGGATTTCGTAGTTAGCACGTAATTGGGCTTGGATTTGGGCCAACCCAATTAGGGGTCAGCTAGGCCCATGTAAGAATTGTGTTGGGCCCAATAAGAAGCCTAAACAGTGCCCAAAGAAGTCTCACCATCGTGACACAGTCTTCGAGACTGTGTCAGGCGGTGGTACTGCTAGTCTAGGCAGTTGTACCACCCCTGACAAGGTGCCAAGCAGTGGTACCGCCAGTCTGGGCGGTGCCACCGCCCAGCACAACCCCCTAGGTGGTGGTACCGCCCAGGACAGTGTCAGTTAAACTAACACTGGGCGGTGGTACCACCCGTACCCGGGGAACCCGGGATGGGAAAGATTTAGGCTCCAAGTTTGAATCAACTTGAAGCCTATAAATACCCCTCCCATCCCTAGTTAAAGCACACAAGCACAGAGCATTCAAAAGTGAGAAAACTCTACTGTAATCTCTTTAGAATCCTCCTCCTTAAGTCTAAGTGTTAGAATAGCTTAAGAGGAGAGTGAGTACTTGTAAGGGTTATCTCCTAAACCCGGTAAAAGGAGAAGAGGGGTGTAAGTGTTGAATCTCGGATTTTGATGATGAAGTCAATTGTCATGTTTTATCTAATCCATATGTTGAGATAAGTATGTAGGATTAACCACGAAAGCTTGAAGACATAAAGTGAGTCTACCAGAATCATGTTTGATGGGTGTTTGAGAGTCCGAAGATTCGTCGGAGATGCTGCCAAAATCAATCGAGAAGAAATCGGGGACTTGTCGAAGTTTTCGGAAGTCCGCCGAAGAGATCATCGGAGGTTAGAGATCACCGAGAAGGCTCGGTTACTCGCTAATTTCGCCACAAGATTGGGAGCCAATTGGGAGTCCGTCAGAAGAAATCCAAGGGCGTATCAGAAGTCCGCCGGAAGATCGCCGGAAAGCTCACCGGAACAAGACTTGAAGTTCGTCGGTTAAAAACTTGCTTAGGATTATGTTTTTTAGTTACGTAGTTTGCATGTAATTAAGGTTAGGATTAAGAAATAATCCTATATCTTGATTAGGGGCCAATTGGGCCCAAAATGAAACCTGGTTTGGGTCAGACTTAAAGCCCAACCAGTGACCAATAAGGTTAGGCGGTGGAACTGATAGTAGATGAGATTTTCCTAACTGTTTGAGGAAATCTCTCTACTCTGTTGAGGGAAATCCTCTAAACTGTTGAGGAAAATTCTCCCTTCTAACCTGTATAAATAGGAGAGGGACATGTTAATAACAATCAACTTCTTCTACAAATTATTTATCTATTCATTTTCTAACATGGTATCAGAGCAGTTGCTTTGATTTCCTTGGCGATAGTAATATCACCATGTGTTGGCCAAGCGGCTATAGCAACACGCTTTCTCAAGCGGAGTCATTGAAGAAGTACCAAGACACGGATTCAGAGCCAACGCTAAGGATCACCGTTTTAGCTCTGCTCATCCTACAACAGACACTCTCCATCGCCGCCACAAGGAGGGAAACATTCTCTCACTGCCTCCTTAACAACGGTGTCTTCCTCCTCAATAGCGACGAATGGCGAACGGCGGTGTCTTCCTTCCTCTACCGCAGTAGCTTTCGCTGCCGCTTCCCTCGTCACAGCCGCTTCCCGGCCAGCAGCAGCCGCAACTATTGCATCTTCCTTCCTCTACCACAGCAGCTTTCGCTGCCCGCATCTCGCTCAAGTGAGAAGGGCCGCGGCCATTGTTTCCCAGCCAGCGGACCACCCATCATCGCTTCTACCATCGACGTCGCTGTTTTTGTGGTGCGATCGAAACAGAGCAGCCTCTAGTCCTTCTGCTGTCGCAGGCGCCGGTTGCCGAGCCACCCCCCTCCTTCGTTGCCGAGCAGCTGCCTGCCACCGTGCAACGACCGCCGCTCGCCTCCCAACCGCCGATCCCCCTTGCTCTGCATCCGCAGTGACAGAAACAGGGCAGCTCACCAATTGCCCTTGTTCCCAATCGTGACACTACCGCTGCTAGTGCCGGTTGCCACCACCAATGCCACTACTTCCCGGCCGACGACGACTGCCACTGATTCCTCTTCTCTACATCATTGTTGCAACTTCCACCCCTTGCTCGGCATCCTTTGCCGCAGCCACCGATCACCGTAATTCCCGGCCAGCAACTACTGCCGCCCGTTGCTCCCGGCCAGCGCCTCCCAACCGTGACCCTCACTGCCTCCTTCTCCAACGCTGCCCGCCTCCCCTGGCCGCAGCCGCCGTCGCTCCTCCACTTCTTCACCTCAACCCCCTTCTTTGCATCATTGCTGCAGCCCCCTTCTTTTCGTCATTGCAGCTTTCTTGCATACACCTGCAGATTTCTCATATATTTCTCTCACTGCAGTTTCCTAAGTACCACTGCAGATTTCACGGCCATTTTCTGACGAACTGCAGCCTCTACAATCTCTGGACGTTGCGGTTTAGGCACTGTTGTAGATTGCCCAATTGCTGCAGCAAGTAGCAAACTATAGCAGCGGTCTCTATCCTCTCTCATTCTCCATCTTGTGTGACCTGAGCTTCGCACAAGGTTCGCTGCATTGCTCCCAACAAAAAAAAAAAAAAAAAAACATGTCTTCATTCTCATCTGATGTTTCAGTTCCTGTAGGGACTCCCACTTCTTGTTCTTCTACAGGGCTTATCTCCATCAATGCTGCCATGTTGATCCCCTTTAAGTTATCAAAGGGTGGTAACTATGCGTCCTGGCGAGCTCAATTTTCTAATCTTTTATTTGGCTATGACTTGTTAGGTTACATTGATGGCTCTTTCAATTGTCCTTCGGCTATGCTCACCATCCCCGGAGATCCTAGTCCAGTACCCAATCTAGCTCACAAATTGTGGCTGCGTCAAGTTCGTCTCATTCTCCAAGCTATTCAAGCTTTAGTTGCTGGATCCGTCGCTCCTTTGATATCTTCATGTGTGACAGCTGTCGATGCATGGTCTAAACTGCAAACAACCTTGGCAAATCACTTGCGTACTCGCAAGCTCAGTCTTCTATCCAAGCTTATGGTGACGAAACAAGAGGGAAGTACTATATCTGATTATCTACAACATATCAAGGTTATCATCGATGACTTAGCTTTGATAGGTCATTCTCTATGTGATGAAGAGGTTGTCATTTATACCCTCAATGGTCTCGACACCGACTACAAGGAATTGGCTGCTGCAATTCGGGCACGCGACTCGCTAGTCTCCTTTGAAGATCTCTATGACAAGCTGACTGTCTATGAGATGTACTTGAAGCATGCGGACAAACTGCCTGGATCGACTATCACAGCTCAAGTCAGTCATAAGTCTAAACGGAAGAGCACTCGGTACTCGCCGAACATCACCCAAGGTTTGGCTAATGCGCCTCTTGATTCTATGAGTTCCATGCAACACCCCTCCTATCCTCCTAGTCATCATTTTTCGCAACGTGGCAACTCCAACCATCATCCGTCTTGGCATCTTGCCCTACCGAGCCAACAAAGATGGGTCGTTTGCCAACTGTGTGACAAACTCGTTCACTCCGCTAAAGTTTGCCGGTCTCGTCCCCGCCTCCCTATTCCGTCACACTGGCCTCAAGCAAATCTCCTCACTACTTCGACACCTAGCCAGTCCAACTGGATTGTCGACTTTGGTGCCTCTCATCACATCACCGCTGATCTTCAGAATTTGTCCCTTCATAATCCCTATAGCGGCGATGAAGACATCATCATCGGTAATGGTAAAGGACTTCCTATAACTCATACTGGTTCTACAACGCTTAATTCTGACTCTACTACATTTACCCTCGATGATGTTTTATGCGCCCCTCATATTAAACGCAACCTCATTTCTGTTTCTCAATTTTGCAAACATAACAACACTTCCATTGATTTTTTTCCTGATTCATTTCTTGTTAAGGACTTGAGCACGGGGGCATCATTGGTCTAAGGCCCGAATAAAGACAACATTTACGAATGGCCGTCAGCTTCTCGAATAACCCAGCCCACTGTTCATTCTTCTGTTGCAGCTCCAGTTGATGTGTGGCATCATCGGCTTGGTCATCTCTCGAACTTTATTCAGCAAAAATTATTTTCTCGTCACTCTCTTCCTCTTTTTAAGTCCACTAATTCTATGATGCATTGTGATGTATGTCTTAGTAATAAGAGTCATCGACAGCCTTTTGGCTTCTTACAATACTTAGCTCTCATGCATCCGAACATCTCATTTGCTGTCAACAAATTATCACAGTTTATGCAGCAACCATCTACTCTACATTGGTCTGCGGTCAAGTGACTTTTGCGATATCTTAAAGGGACCCTCAATCATGGACTCTTTCTTCATAAACACTCTCCACTTCATCTTCATGCCTTTGCCGATGCTGATTGGGTAGGCAACCTTGATGATAGAACATCCACATTGGGGTATATTATCTTCCTTGGTGCTCATCCAATCAGTTGGAGTTCTAAGAAGCAAAAGACAGTCGCCCGGTCTACAATTGAAGCTGAATACCGTACCATTGCCGCTACCACTGCAGAACTCAATTGGATCACGAATCTACTCTAGGAACTCAACATCAATTCCACTCCTACAATATATTGTGATAATGTTGGAGCTACCTATCTCTGCGCTAATCCGGTATTTCACTCCCGCATGAAACATATTGCTATCAACTTCCACTTTGTATGCGATCAAGTTGTCCGCCGTCAACTTCGTGTTTCTCATGTTCATACGGCTGATCAATTGGCCGACTCACTCACAAAGCCTCTAGCTCGTAAACTTTTTGCATTACATCAGTCCAAGATTGGCCTCCTTGATAGGAGCACCATCTTGCGGGGGCATGATAGTAGATGAGATTTCCCTAACCATTTGAGGAAATCTCTCTACTTTGTTAAGGGAAATCCTCTAAACTATTGAGGAAAATTCTTCCTTCTAACCTGTATAAATAGGAGAGGGATATGTTAATAACAATCAACTTCTTCTACAACTTATTTATCTATTCATTTTCTAACAGGAACTGCCATACTGGGCGGTGGCACTACCCAGCCCCCGAGAGCCACGTGGTGGCACCTCCCAGCACCCCAAGAGCTAGGCGGTGGCACCGTTGGATTGGGCGGTGGCATTGCCCAATACACTGTCAGTGTCAGAACTGACAGGCGGTGGCACCGCCATTGACAAGCGGTGGCACTGCCATTGACAGGCTGTGGCACCGCTAGCTTCGGGAATCGAAGAGAATTTAAATTTTGGAGCCCAAATTTGAATCCTCTTGAGGCCTATAAATACCCCTCAATTCTCAGCAGAGATTACAACTTTTGAGAAGCAATAGAGTGAAAAAAAAAAAGTCTTAGCAAAGCCTTAGTAAGTCTTACTTTCAAATTGCTTGAGTGTTCACCTCCCTTCCTTTCTTGCTGAAATTTTGTAAGAGTGTGAACCACTTATAAAGGTTGTAAGAGGGGTATTTGTCCTTCCCTTTTAAAGTGATTTGCTAGTGGAAGTTGGGGGCCTCATCGAAGAAGGCTTCGCAAGTGGATGTAGGTCATTTTGATCGAACCACTTTAAATCTGCGTGTTCCTTGAATGTGTGAGTTGTTATTTTTCTGCAATCATTGTCTACATAGAAGCAAGTTTTTGTTCTTCACTTTACTCAAGTTACTATCGAACGAAATCTCCTTGCATTTTACGGAATTAGTTTCAAACCTACTAGTTTTAATCCGTTGTACTAATTCACCCCCCCCCCTCTTAGTGCCGCTCTGATCCTAACAATTGGTATCAGAGTAAGGCTCACTCTCATATTTGGTTTAATACCCAAGAGAGATGGCTTACTCTGGCATGCATGAGGGACATTCTATTACACGTCCACCTATGTTTAATGGGTTAGATTACACGTATTGGAAGACACGTATGAGAATCTTCCTCATTTCTATGGATTTCGAGCTTTGGACTATTGTTGAAAATGGATTTAAAAAATCTTCTCTTCCGATGAGCGAATGGAATGAATCGGAGAAAAAGGTTTTTGCTTTAAACACAAAGGCTATGAATGCCTTGTTTTGTGCACTAGACAAAAATAAATTTAATCGTGTTTCAATTTGTGATTCTGCTTTTGATATTTGGAGAACTCTTAAGTTCACTCATGAAGGTACTAGCCGAGTGAAAGAGTCCAAAATCAACATTCTTGTGTACTCTTATGAACTTTTTCGAATGAAACCAAGTGAGTCCATCAGAGACATGTACACCCGTTTCACGGATGTCATCATTGGACTCAAAGCTCTTGGTAAAGATTTTTCTAACTTTGAACTAGTAACTAAAATCTTAAGATCCCTTCCTAAAAGTTGGGATCCAAAAGTTACTGTCATTCAAGAAGCCAAGGACCTTAAAACATTCCCTCTTGAAGAACTTATTGGGTCTCTAATGACCTACGAAATGACATGTCAAGCTCATGACGAGCTCGAGAACCCCCTTCCAAAGAACAGGAAGGATATGACACTCACATCACAAGAAGACCACTTAAAAGAAACATCAAATGATGAGGACAGTGACAATGACATTGTACTTTTGACTCAAAAATTTAAAAAATTTATAAGAAAGAACAAATTTAAAAATAACACCAAAAACAAACTTGAATATAAAAAGGACCAAGTGATATACTATGAATGCAAGAAGCTGGGGCATTTCAAAAATGAATGTCCCCAAGCCAAAAAGAGAATATCAAAGAAGAAAACGCTCAAAGTAACATGGGATGATTCAAGCGCATCCGAAGAAGAGGAGTCCAACACCGAGTAAGTTGCTCATTACTCCCTAATGGCCATCGGAGAGGAGGTAACGAATTTAATTGATGCAGATTTATCTTATCATGAATTATTAAATGCCTTCCATGAGTTATTTGATGAATGCAAAATAATTAGTAGAAAATACAATTTGTTAAAAAAGGAGTATGATAGTCTTACTTGTAATTTTGATAAATTAAAAACTGAATATCATGATAGTTTAGCTTCATGCATAAAATGCTATGATCTAGAAACTCTCCAAAAGGAGAACTTGCTACTTAAGGATACCTTGAAGAAATTCGAGGTCGGTAGCAAGTCTTTGAACATGATCCTTACAAATAAGGGTCCTGTTCCTAAAAGAAGTGGAATTGGATTTGTGAGAAATTTTCACCAAAATCCAACCACCTTCATTAAAGGTCCTATCTTATATGTTCAACACCAAAGCAATTGCAACTTTTGTTACAAATATGGACATAAAACTTATCAATGTCCATTCAAGAAAATTAGTCCGAATAAATTGATTTGGGTTCCTAAAGGAACCATGATCAAGTCTATGCCACATGCTAAACAAGTTAGATCAGTTTTTGAGGCACCCAAAAGTAAATGGGTACCTAAAAATAATCCTTTCTTGTAGAAACATACACTATCATAAGCTAGGAGCAAGAGATGGTACCTTGATAGTGGATGCTCAAGACATATGACCGGAGATCCATCCCAATTCTCCAAGCTCACTAGCATAGACGAAGGCTATGTCACCTTCAGAGACAACAACAAAGGCAAAATCATTGGCAAGGGAATCATAGGTAACAAATTAAACTTTTCTATTGATAATGTATTACTAGTTGATGGATTGAAACATAATCTCTTGAGTATTAGTTATTTATGCGATAAAGGTTATATCGTTAGATTTGAATCAAATATGTGTATTATTGAAAAACCAAACAATAACATGACTATGATTGCATTAAAACAAAATAATGTCTACATCATCAATCTTGATGAACTAGGTAATGAAATGTGCTTGTCCGCTTTAAAAGATGATGCTTGGCTTTGGCATAGGAGATTAGGCCATAAAAGCATGAAACTAATATCTAAGATCTCATCTAGAGAATTAGTACGAGGGATTCCAAATATGAAGTTTGTTAAGGACAAAGTATGCGATGCATGTCAACTAGGTAAACAAATAAAAACTAGTTTCAAACAAAAAAATCAAATTAGCACTACTAGACCATTACAATTGATCCATTTGGACTTATTTAGACCAATTGACATGATAAGTCTAGGAGGAAGCAAATACGCTTTTGTAATTGTAGATGACTATACTAGATACACTTGGACCTATTTCTTGGCTCACAAAAGTGATTGTTTCAAATGTTTCTCTAAATTTTGTAAACTCACTCAAAATGAAAAAGGTTTCATGATTTCATCAATTCGGAGTGATCACGGTGGCGAATTTCAAAACCACGATTTCCAAAATTTTTGTGAAGTTAACGGATATAATCACAACTTCTCTACTCCAAGAAACCCTCAACAAAATGGAGTAGTAGAAAGAAAAAAATAGAAATCTATAAGAAATGGCAAGAACTATGTTGATTGAACAATGTCTACCCAAGTATTTTTGGACCGAAACCGTGAATACGGCTTGCTACATTATGAATAGGGTTCTGATAAGACCATCTCTATCAAAAACTCCCTATGAATTATGGAATAACAAAATACCAAATGTTTCCTATTTTAAAGTTTTCGGTTGCAAATGCTTTATTTTAAATGAAAAGGATGCCTTAGGAAAATTTAATGCTAAATCCGATGAAGGCATCTTTCTTGGTTACTCTTCCGTTTCTAAGGCTTTTCGTGTTTTTAACAAAAGAACCTTAGTTATAGAAGAGTCTATTCATGTAATTTTTAATGAAATTTCTGAGTTAAAGAAAAATGATCTTAATGATGATATTGGTTTTGAAAATTTGGATTTAAAGGAACCCCCTTCTCAAAATAGCAACTTGGATGCATCTTCTTCCAAAATCTCCTTACCCAAGGAATGAAAGTATGTAGATGCTCATCCAAAAGAGCAAATTATAGGAGATACATCATAAGTGGTTCAAACTCGTTCTTCTTTCAAGAATTTTTGTGCTAATGCTGCCTTTCTCTCTCAAATCGAACCTAAATGCATTGACGAGGCCTTGAAAGATGATTCTTGGTTCATTGCAATGCAAGAGGAATTGAATTAATTTGAGAGGAATAAGGTATGGAAGCTTGTTCCTAGACCTAGTGACTATTTAGTCATTGGTACTAAATGGGTCTTTAGAAACAAGCAAGACGAATGTGGTATCATGGTTAGAAACAAGGCTAGATTAGTGGCCAAAGGTTTCAACCAAGAAGAAGGTATCAACTTCGAAGAAACCTTCGCTCCTGTGGCAAGATTAGAAGCCATTAGGATGCTCCTTGCCTATACTAGTAGTAATAATTTTAAATTATTTCAAATGGACGTCAAAAGTGCCTTCTTGAATTGTTTTATTTCGGAAGAAGTATTTGTCGAACAACCTCCTGGATTTGAAAATTCTCATCTTCCTAATCATGTATTCAAATTAACTAAGGCTCTCTATGGTTTGAAACAAGCTCCTAGAGCTTGGTACGAAAGGCTTAGTTCCTTTCTTATTTTAAATAATTTTACCAAAGGCAAGGTTGATACTATATTGTTTATCAAACACTTTGAAAATAATTTTCTTATTGTGCAAATTTATGTTGATGATATTATTTTTGGTTCTTCGGATGAATCACTACGTGAATCATTTGCCAAATGTATGAGTCATGAAATTGAAATGAGTTTAATGGGTGAATTAACATTCTTTTTAGGATTGCAAATCAAACAACTTAGTGACTGTATATTTCTTAACCAATCTAAATATACATTAGAATTGTTAAAACGATTTAACATGGATAATTCAAAAGCACTAAACACCCCTATGAGTACTTCGACTAAGTTAGATATGGATGAAAATAATAAAAATTTCGATCAAAAAACGTATAGGGGAATAATAGGTAGTCTACTCTACCTCACCGCGACTAGACCGGATATTATGTTTAGTGTGGGACTTTGCGCTAGGTTTCAATCTAATCCTAAATTATCTCATCTCAAGAGTGTTAAAAGAATATTTAGATATCTTAAAGGAACTCCAAATTTAGGACTTTGGTATCCGAAATCAGAAAAATTCGATTTAATAGCTTATGTAGATGCTGATTTTGGCGGATGCAAGATAGATAAAAAAAGTACATCCGGAACATGCCAATTTTTAGGACATGCACTTGTTTCTTGGACTTCCAAGAAACAAAATTCAGTTGCACTATCTACGGCGGAAGCCGAATACATCCCTACAAGTGCTTACTGTGCACAAATTGTTTGGATGAAAAATACACTAGAAGACTATGGAATTCACTTGAAAAATATTCCCATAAAATGTGATAATATAAGTGTCATATGTCTTACCAAAAATCCAATTCAGCACTCTAGAATGAAGCATATCGACGTTAGGCATCATTTCATACGTGATCATGTCCTTAACAATAATGTTGTTCTAGAATTCATTGACACAAAGCATCAATTGGCAGACACCTTTACAAAAGCCTTAAATGAAGACCAATTTGAATTCATTAGAAGGGAACTAGGCATGTTAAATTGTCCCTAAGAATGTACTTTCCGAAAAGTTTTTCATCCTCTTTCCATTCCGCGGTGGATTTGATCCTTCTCTTTCAATTCGAAAAGAAATGTTTATCCTAACATCTCTGAAAAATAAAAATAAAAAAAATAAAAAAGGGAGGGAAGGAATGAAAATTTTTTTTTAGCGGCATGCCAGTGGTGGCACCACTAGAACCGACGGTAGCACCGCCTTCCTTCCGCGGCATGCCAGTGGTGGCACCGCCAGAACCAGCGGTAGCACCGCCTGACCATTCGGTCGCTAGGCGGTGGCACCGCCCGAGAGCCCCTATATAAATCTAAGGGTTAGGGCCGGCGGTAGCACTGCCCCCAACCCATGAGAACCTGCCTCAACAATTGATGTCCTATATCAGCACTATGCATTTCCTCCTAAAGATTAATCGATATATCTTTTATCTTGACATGTGATCTTTGTCATCTTCTTTCCTTGAATGAATATTGAACCTTCTTTTGCAATGTATTTTGAATGAATGCTGAACCTTCTTTTGCGATGTATTTTGAATGAAAGATAAATTTTTAAATTTTAAATTAATTTTTTAACTAAATTCCATAGTAATGCTGAATTCCTTTGCTTTAATAATCATAAATTATATGCTTAAAGTCGCTCTCCTTTTTTTTATGACAAAGGGGGAGAAATATGGTAAATTGATAATTGCTATGCTATGATTGCCATATTTTCACTATGAAATGTTTGCATTATGTTAAGATATCAAAAGCTTAAATCATAATTTTATATGTTGATATCTTGCTATGATCACTATCATTCACGTTTGAAATATAAAACTTGAAAATGGTTGTCAAGTCTTGACATCATTTTCAGAAACATACATCATGATAGGAATCATGATGGGAGTATTGATAATGTTTAACTTATCAATATGTCTCTTGAATTCAAAGGCTTTGAATTCAAGAATGACTTATCTCAAGTATGGCATATAGATAGGGGGAGTTAAGGTTAACTCCGTTATCAATTGATTGTCATCATCAAAAAGGGGGAGATTGTTGAATCTCGGATTTTGATGATGAAGTCAATTGTCATGTTTTATCTAATCCATATGTTGAGATAAGTATGCAGGATTAACTACGAAAGCTTGAAGACATAAAGCGAGTCTACCAGAATCAAGTTCGATGGGTGTTTGAGAGTCCGAAGATTCGTCGGAGATGCTGCCGGAACCAATCGAGAAGAAATCGGGGACTTGTCGGAGTTTTTGGAAGTCCGCCGAAGAGATCATCAGAGGTTCGCAGAGATCACCGAGAAGGCTCAACTACTCATTAATTTCGCCACAATATCGGGAGCCAGTTGGGAGTCCGTCGGAAGAAATCCAAGGGCGTATCGGAAGTCCGCCGGAAGATCGTCGGAAAGCTCGCTGGAACAAGACTTGAAGTTCGTCAGTTAAAAACTTGCTTAGGATTATGTTTTTTAGTTACGTAGTTTGCATGTAATTAAGATTAGGATTAAGAAATAATCCTATATCTTGATTAGGGGCCAACTGGGCCCAAAATGAAACCTAGTTTGGGCCAGACTTAAAGCCCAACCAATGACTAGTAAGGTCGGGTGATGGAACCACCATACTGGATGGTGGCACCACCCAGCCCTCGAGAGCTAGGTGGTGGCACCGCCCAGCACCCCGAGAGCTAGGCGGTGGCACCGCCCAGTACACTGTCAGTGTTAGAACTGACAGGCGATGGCATCGCCACTAACAGGCGGTGGCACCGCTAGCTTCGGGAACCGAAGAGAATTCAAATTTTGGAGCCCAAATTTGAATCCTCTTGAGGCCTATAAATACCCCTCAATTCTCAACAGAGATTACAACTTTTGAGAAGCAATAGAGTGAAAAAAAAGTCTTAGCAAAGCCTTAGCAAGTCTTACTTTCAAATTGCTTGAGTATTTACCTCCCTTTCTTTCTTGCTGAAATTTTGTAAGAGTGTGAACCACTTGTAAAGGTTGTAAGAGGGGTATTTGTCCTTCCCCTTCAAAGTGATTTGCTAGTGGAAGTTGGGGGCCTCATTGAAGAAGGCTTCGCAAGTGGATGTAGGTCATTTTGACCGAACCACTTTAAATCTACGTGTTCCTTGAATGTGTGAGTTGTTATTTTTCTACAATCATTATCTACATAGAAGCAAGTTTTTGTTCTTCACTTTACTCAAGTTACTATCGAACGAAATCTCCTCGCATTTTACGGAATCAATTTGAAAACTACTAGTTTTAATCCACTACACTAATTCAACCCCCCCTCTTAGTGCTGCTTCGATCCTAATAGTAAGAAGGAGTTGGTCTTCGCCTATTGAAGGAAGACCTCTAGTAGATACCGGTGGCCTCGACGGAAGAGGAATCGGAGGAGTGGATGTAGGTCACGATTGACCAAACTACTATAAATTGTCGTCTTCTCTGGTTTGTATTTATTCTTGCTTTTATCTTTACTGCAAACCTCTTCAATAGCTTACTACCTTCTATTCATTTACGAACATGTTTCAAAGTTAAGTTTTCGAAATCGTTTTACGTCGAAAATAGTTTTTATCGTACGAACATCGTTTTTTCGAAAACAACGTAATTTTACCGCTGCACTAATTCACCCCCCCTCTTAGTTTTGACTCCGATCCTAATAGGATGTAGATCCAATACTTACTAGGGGAGGATCCATTAGGGTTTGACAGGGGGCCTCTATAAATAGGAGGGATTCAAAGCCTCATAGGCTAGAGCCTTTGTTTGCCTCTCCTATTCTCGTCCCCCTCTCCACCACAATGTAGGCTTGGAGTTTTGAGGAGCGTCGTCGCAGACCTTTTGAGTGGATCACTACTAGAGAGGAGGACACTTGACCTCCTTCACCCTCTCCTAGAGATCTGCAAGGAAACAAGGATATACGATCTCCCTATGTAACACAATCTATTCTATACGCAACTTGTTTCGTGGATTTTTGCACACCAATCTTCGCACGACGATGAACATCTTTTTGGGAAATTATGGATTTTGTTTTTCTTGTTCTTCTGCTATGCATGTGATGTCGCCCCCAAGATTTCCCAACAAGGAGCTTCCATGGCTTAACTTCTTGTTACAAAAGATTCATCAAGGGTTTCAGCTCTATTATTGCTCCAATCACTGAATGTCTGAAATGTGATAAATTCAAATGGACAAGTGAGGCTAATGATGTTTTTGAACTTTTAAAAAGAAAGGAGACCGAAGCTCCTATCTTGTTCTACCAAATTTTGATAATGTGTTTGAGGTTGAATGTGATGCATCTAATGTGGGAATTGGTGTTATTTTGAGTCAAGACAGAAAGTCCATTGCATTTTTTAGTGAAAAGCTGAATGATACGAGAAAGAAATATTCTACTTATGATAAGGAGTTTTATGCAATTTTTCGAGCTTTGTCTCATTGGAGTCAATATCCTCTAGCCAAGTCATTTGTCCTATATTCTGATCACGAGGCATTAAAGTTCATTAATCACCAGCACAAGCTAAACAAGAGGCATGCAACTTAGGTGGAGTTTTTACAATCATATAACTTTACAATCAAGCATAAATCTGGTGTTTAAAATGTAGTTGCTGACGCATTAAGCAGAAAACATTCTTTATTATCAGCAATAGAAGTCAAAGTGGTTGGATTTGAAATATTCAAAGATCTCTATGAGAATGATGTGAATTTTTGCTTAATATGGCAGAATTGTAAATTAGGTTCTTTTCAATAATTTTCTATCTTTGATGGTTTTCTTTTTTGAGCTAATGCTTTATGTGTTCCATCTTGTTTTTGAGACAAGTAATTCTAGCTGAAGCTCATGATGACATTTTGCATGGACATTTCGTTAGAGACAAGACTCTAGCTCTTATTCAATCAAACTTCTATTGGTCTAAGATGTTTAGAGATGTGGAGAGACATGTAAAACAATATCGAGTGTGTCATTTGGCAAAAACAAGAAGTCAAAATTCTGGATTATACACTCCATTGCTTGTGCCAAATGCTCCATGGAAGGAAGTGAGTCTTGATTTCATTTTAGGCCTGCCAAGAATTCAAAGGAACAAGGATTCTATCATGGTTGTTGTTGATAGATTTTCAAAAATATCTCACTTTGTTCCCTGGAATAAATCGAATGATGCATCTCATATTGGTAATCTATATTTTAAGGAGATTATTAAATTGCATAGTATTCGAAAAACAATAGTGTTTGATCGAGATTCAAAATTTCTTAGTCATTTTTGGAGAACTCTTTGGAGGAAGCTGGGTACTTCTTTGAATTTCAGCAGCTCACATCATCCACAAACTGATGGGCAAATGGAGGTAATGAACAAAAACTTAGAAAATTTGCTTAGAAGCTATGTTGGCAAGAATATTAAGCAGTGGGATCTCATTCTTCCACAAATTGAGTTTGCTTACAATTGTTCTATATATCAAAGTATCGGTAAGAGTCCTTTTGAGGTTGTTTATGGTGCTAATCCTGTTGGTCCTTTGGACTTCGTCCTACATTCGACAACTAAGCAATTTAGTGGAGATGTTGATAAAAGAGCAAAGCAGATAAAGAAGCTACATGAGGGTGTTAATGCAAATATAGAAAAGCAAAATAAGAGGTACATGGAAGCTGCCAACAAACATAAAAAACATATAGAGTTTAACGTTGGTGATTTGATCTAGATTCATCTAAGAAAGCAAAGGTTTCCACCAGGCAAATTTGAAAAATTAAAACCAAAGGCTGATGGTCCATTCAAAGTGCTTAAGAAAATTGGCAAAAACACAATCGAGTTGGTGAAATAAACAAGGACTTAAGGACGAGTCTTTTTCAACAAGGGGAGATTGACACGAGATTGTCTAATTTGCTATAATCTGCTCATATGAACCTTGATGATTCTATGATATTTTTTTCAACCAATATTATTGCCTCATAATCTTCAACTCAGCCCACTCAAATAGGATAGCTCATCAGCATATTCCCTGCAGAAAGTTAAAGCTATTTCAAGGTGCTTTTCTTCATGACCAAGGAATGTATTAAAGGAGTTGGTTAACAATTGTAAAACACTTAATTTTGAAATTCCCTATGCATGAAGGGCTATTTCATGCACTAGTATTTATTTTTGTATTTAGGGCTTAGAAAAGACTTTAGAAACTGATAATATCTTGGTAGAAGCTCTCTTGGAGAACTCCCTTAAACTTTGTATCTCTTGGATGCGTCCTTCAGTGGTGAGTCTTTTGTTTTCAATTCTGTATCTTCGTTTATAATCCTTGGGGTGGTGAATTTCTAAATCCCTTCCAGATTTTAACTTGGTGGTGAACTATTTTTCGATCTTATTTAAGTTTTATTGTGAGTTTGTGCCTTTTCTATTCAAAATACTCATTCTGACATTTTCTATCTGAAAAACTATTCCATCAATTTTCTTTCGAAATCCATTCTGCATTTTACACTCCCTGTTATCACATTGTGCCTGCGCACAAGGGCGGCGCCTGCGGGTGTTGGACCTGCGGGCAGAAGCACTACAGGTCGAGGCGCTTGCGGCCACAGTGCCCACGGGCTGAGGTAGTGTAGGGCAGTGGTGCATATGGCCGCGGCTCCCACGGGCAGAACCCCTCATAGGGGCGGCCGCTTGGCGGGGCAACTTCGTCTATGAGCGTTGCCCTGCGAGCAAAACTGCCCGCGGAGGCGGCGACGCCCGTTGGGGCAATGCCCCCACCCTCCACCGCACAGCCTAGTGCCAGCAGGGTGGTAGCAGCGGCGGCTGCAGTAGGGGAAAGGGAGAAAGGGGCTTAGGGTTTTCTAGGCAAAAGATAGTTTTGTCCCTCGGAATTTAAGAAATTCCAATTCTATCCTTTTATCTAAATTACAAAAATACTCAGAATTTAAAAAATTCCTTACATGTCCCTAATTTCAAAAATATTAATTATTTAAAATGTTTAATTGATTATTATTTTTATTATTATCTAGTAGTCCTACATGAAGATGATTTATACATGTGATGTTTGATATGTGGACAAATGATCATGAATCGTATAATCTATATACATGTGATTATTATTATTGGGGCCTGCGAGCCTCTATTATATTTCTCATTTATTGTCAAGCGTGCGTGCCTATGATTAAGCTATAATCACATGAGGAGATGCAGTAGGAGCGTGGATGCGATAGCGGGACCCACGAGACAGAAGATCACGATGTATGGAGATGCATCGAGATGCCGATGGAACGACGAGGACGAGATGGACAATCATAAGGTATGGAGATGCATCGAGATGCCGATGGAACGACGAGGACGAGATGGACAATCATAAGGTATGGAGATGCATCGAGATGCCGATGGAACGACGAGGACGAGATGGACAATCATAAGGTATGGAGATGCATCGAGATGCCGATGGAACGACGAGGACGAGATGGACAATCATAAGGTATGGAGATGCATCGAGATGCCGATGGAACCGACGAGGACGAGATGGACAATCATAAGGTATGGAGATGCATCGAGATGCCGATGGAACGACGAGGACGAGATGGACAATCATAAGGTATGGAGATGCATCGAGATGCCGATGGAACCGACGAGGACGAGATGGACAATCATAAGGTATGGAGATGCATCGAGATGCCGATGGAACCGACGAGGACGAGATGGACAATCATAAGGTATGGAGATGCATCGAGATGCCGATGGAACGACGAGGACGAGATGGACAATCATAAGGTATGGAACCGACGAGGACGAGATGGACAATCATAAGGTATGGAGATGCACCGTTGCATACATAGATCTTGATGTGAGTGATTAGGCCTACTAGCTCGGGCCTGATCACATTAGGCTGTGGTCCATGATCATCTGGTGTGATTGCTTATACACCTACTAGATATGTATATATATTTGCATGCGATGTAGATATATATTAAATATGTATATGTATGACATGTCATATTAGAAGACCAAATCATAGAAACCTCTCTCTCGATAATATTAAGTCGGTAAATATGGGGCAATTAGATTGACCCAAGTGGCCTTCCATTGTTATAGGTAGGGATCGATTTCCGGTGTAAGTTGAGTTGGTCGAGTCCCTCGAGACTCACCTATATCGTGATTCGCTATCTTACCTACGACATAGAGATGTCACCGGTGGCTTGAGGACATAGTATACTTAGTTGAGTCCCTCGAGGGTATATCATCGAATCAAACTCATCTTGTAACGATAGTGTTGACTTAACCGAACATCATGGTTGGTCGAGTCCCTCGAGACCATGGTGATTCAGAGGCCGAACAGGATGGGAATCACAAGGAGTTGTGATCGACAAGAGTTGCCTACCTTTTGAGCTTAGTGTGATTGATCGAGTCCCTCGAGGTTATACTAAGATACTGATTGGATCCTGATCCCCACTAGAAGTATGCCAGAGACTTCCGTTTCACATGCTGAGGGTGTCGTGTGACTCACCAGTAAAATAATGGGAGTAGATTAAGATAGAAGTCCATATCTTGATTATTTATTTTTTACAAAATCTACATGTTATTCATTCCTGCTATATCTTTATTTTCAGAAAATATTGCTTTCAAATCCCTTACGTGGCATACTTGATGTCAACCGCCTCATTGGTCCAAATTATACGGATTGGCTCCGCAACTTGATAATTGTACTCACGACAGAGAAAATCATGTACATCCTTGATACAGTGATGCCTACGCCCAAGGAAAGGGCAAGCGAGGATGAGATCACTCGCTACGTAAAGTACATTGTTGACTCTACTCTTGCTCAATGTTACATGTTAGGCTCCATGACTCCTAAGTTATAGAGAAAACATGAAAAGATGGATGCCAAATCCATTCTCCTATTTGTCCGCAAACTGTTTGAGTAATAGAAGACTTAGCGATATGAGATATCCAAGAGCCTCTTCCACTCTAGGATAACTGAGACATTGGTTCAGAACCATGTCCTAAAGATAATTGAGTAGATAGAGAAACTTACAAGTCTAGGAATGGTCCTAGAGGATAACCTGTGTGTGGACATTGTGCTTCAGTCCCTACCAGATTTATTTTCACAGTTCATACTACATTTTAATATAATTAAGCTTGAGATGACTCTCCCTAAGCTCCTCAATATGTTGAGGGAGGCATAGAGTACTATGAAAAAAGAGAAGCCAGTTCTCTACACTAGTGAGACCAGAAAGAAAGGAAAGCAGAAAAGTCCCTTAAGAAGGGCAAGGGCAAGGGTAGACCAGGTAAAGAAAATGTTGCTAAGAAAGACTCAACAAAGGACAAAGGCTAGTGCTTCCATTGTGGCAAAGATGGGCATTGGAAGAGGAACTGCAAAGAGTACCTTACAGAGAGGGCAAAATAGAAGCTTCGAGAAGCTTTAGGTATATTCATGATCAATCTTTAATTGTCAGATTTTTGTGATAATGCATTGGTATTGGATACCGGTATTGCTTATCACATTTGTAATTTGTTGTAGATTCTGACAAAGCCAAGGAGATTGGCGAGAGGAATATTGCATAATGATTTGTTTATGCTAGACACTACTCTACATATCATGAATGTAGGTGTATCCAAGAGGAAATGAGATGAGGTAAATAGTGCATACCTATGACATTGTTAGCTAGGTCACATCCATGAGGGAAGGATTCAAAAGTTGCTAAAGGATGGATATCTAGATCCATTAGACTATGAGTCATATGCAACTTGTGAGCCTTGCCTTTATGGAAAACTGATCAACTCTTCATTTAGTGGAATTGGAGAAAGAGCCACTGAGCTATTGGAACTGATACATAGTGATGTATGTGGACTCATGTCAACTCATGCTATTGATAATTGCTCCTTCATTACCGTTACTAATGATTTCTCAAGGTATGGATATGTATAGTTAATGAAGTACAAGTTCGAGGTCTTTGAGAAATTCAAAGAGTACAAGAATGAGTGAAGAACCAAATTGGAAAGTGTATCAAGACTCTCTGGTCAGATCGAGGAGGTGAGTACTTGAGTACAGAGTTTGCCCAGTTCCTCATGGATCATGGGATTCTAACCCAATGGATACCTCCTTATATACCTCAGCTCAATGGTGTATTTGAAAGGAGGAATCGTATGCTGTTAGACATGATACGGTCCATGATGAGTTTCGCTGACCTATCCACCTCATTCTGAGGATATGCCCTCGAGACCGCAGCTTACCTTCTGAATAGAGTTCCAACTAAGTTAGTAGTGTCTACACCATATGAGATATGGAAAGGGAAGAAGCCTGATTTTAAGATTATTAAGATTTGGGGCTGCCCTACCCACGTTAAAAGACAAACCCGATAAGTTGGAATCAAGGATGGAGCGATGCAAGTTCGTGAGATATCCCAAGAAAACTTGTAGGTATTATTTTTATCATCTCTAGGACCAAAAGGTCTTTATAGCCAGGAGAGCGGTGTTCCTTAAGAAGGAACATATTCTTGGCGGAGACAGAGGGAGCATGATAGAGTTTAGCGAGGTTGGAGAACCTAGCTCAAGCACCACTCTACAGCTCGAGTTTGTTCAGGTACCTAATACACAAGTTCCAACTTTACGTAGGTTCGGTAGAGTATTCCATCCTCGTAAGAGATATGTGGGATATATTAGAGGAGAGGATGTTGAGGATATTGATCCTCAGACCTATGAGGAGGCTATTATGAGTATAGATTTTCGGAAGTGGCAGGAAGCCATGAATTCTGAGATGGATTCCATATACTCCAACAAGGTTTGGAACCAAATTGATATGCCTAAGGGTATTGTACCCATCGGTTGCAAGTAGATCTTTAAGAAAAAGATCGAAGTGGATGGAAATGTAGAGACCTATAAAGCAAGGCTGGTGGCTAAGGGGTATCATCAAAGGTAATGTGTTGACTATGAAGAAGTTCATCACAGATCTATGAGTCATGCTAGGTAGCGAGGAGCTGATTCCTAATATCATGATAACTACGGGGCAATTACTCAAATAAGGGAACTCGGGTATCATCAGAAGTGTTTTGAGGAGGTTTAAGCTTATCAAAGAGATCATGATCCGAGGAGATGTAGTAGTGAAAAGAGTTCCATCCGAAGATAACATTGCAGATCCATTGACAAAGTCTTTGTCTCAGGTTGTCTTTGAGCATCATAGGAGTCTGATGGGGATCAGACACATAGGTGATTAACTTTAGGTCAAGTGGGAGATTGCTAGTCATATATGCCCTGCAAGCCAATCACGTGAGTGATGGCACGTGTGACATGACATGCAGTCTTTTTGCTTATTATATTTTGGCATTTATCACTTTATATTGCTTGTTGCATATATGCATATATATATTATGATGTTCTTAGATTTATGTAATAGGAATCGGATCATGATGAGATCACGATAATGAGATCGATTCGCCTTTAAACATAGATCCTAAATAATCCTGGTCATAGGTTACTTGAGAGGGATATCGAGATAACCAGATAGAATGATGTGTTGTATACCCGTCCATATGATGAATGTAGCTGGTCTCATAACTGCTCATATAGAGACACTAGGGATACAATATAGGTGCTCATTGGGGAATGAGTTCACTAATTGATCCGCTTATGGAATGCTGAATGGTTAATGATGCCTTATTATCATATAGCGATTCTATAGTCCTAGTGGTGTATCTAGTCCTTAGACTTGAGACACAAAGGATGTCTTGTATAAGTGCTCCACTCTTTAATACCGGACTTATTGGTTTGGATGTCCCAGATCTAGTACAATCGATCATTGGGAGTGGTAGTCAATCTTACGAGAGCTATTGAGTGTCAATAGAGGATCATCCACTCTCGATGTCATAAGAGAAATATCCCATGTGTTCTTTCTTAGACAAATCCCTAGCTAGAGTCATTCAGATTAAGAGAGAAAGAGTTCTCCGGGAGAATCTGATTAGAGCGAGACTCGAGTAGAAACCGTATGAGTCTGACAACACCATACCCGGCATAGTCTTTGGGATATTAGATGGATGAAGGACTATAAGTACACGATAACTGAGGATAGACAAGTACAATGGATTGGATTCCCATGTATCTTCTTGTTATAATCAAGAGCAACACTAAGAAGAGGGGGGATGAATTAGTGCAGCGAAAAATTCTTCGATTTTGAAAAATATTTTATACGTTCGATTAAAACCAATTTGGAAATATAACAACTCAAATGTATATGAGTGTAAACGTACTGAAAGCAAGAGGAGGAGAAGATGCAGTTTGCTATAAAATGATTTACAATTAAAGTAAATTGGACAAAAGAAAAAGCTGTTAGGATCAAGAGCGGCACTAAGAGGGGAGGGGTGAATTAGTGCAGTGAAAAACTTTCCTAATTTCAAAAGTCCTTGTTTCGATTAAAATTAATTTCGACGAAAATGGTTCCGATTTAATCTGTTTCGAAGAGAAATTAAACTTGATAGCTTTCGTAAAAGTGCAAGAGAAGATTAAAGAGATTTATAGTAATGTAAATTGCATAAATGAAAAGTAAACCAGAATTTAGAGTGGTTCGGTCAATGTGAATTACATCCACTTTCGGATTCCTCATCCGACGAGGTCACCGGCGTCCACTAAAGGCCTTCCTTGAATAGGTGAAGACCGAACACCTCTTTATAGTGCTTTCTCCTTTTCCCGGGTTTAGGAGATAACCCTTATAAGCCTCACTCCTCTTTCTTGGATATTTACAAAGCTGAGAGAGGGAGGGGAGGACTCTTTCTAACTTTTACAACACTTAATGCCTCAAAGATTCAAGAGTATGTTAAACACTTTTGTGCCTTTTCATGCAGAAAAGAGTGGGGTTTTTATAGGCCCCAATGGCTTCAAAAATGGAGCCATTAAAAAATGGAGCCAAAAAGTGTCTCATCCCGATTTTCCGGGGTACTAGCAGTACCACTGCCATTACTGGATGGTACCATCACCTAACACCTGACACTAGGTGGTACCATTGCCTGACAGAGCTCGGAGACCGAGCTTTGGCGGTACCACCGCTTGACAGGGGCAGTACCACCACTGGCAGCAATAACTACCGATGGTACCACTGCCCAGACCACCTGGGAGATTGGGTCTTCCGGGTAGTACCATTGCCGGCCCTAGCGGTGCCACCACTATCCATGTTTTCAAGGGCTGAATGGGCTGTTCAATCTGGCCCAATTCAACCCTGTTAAGGGCCCAATTGGCCCCTAATTAAGTTAGTGGGATTACCTCCCAATCCTAACTTAATTTTTGGTCTAACTATAATATCTAAGATATAATTAAAGCACTCTTGTTTCGGTGTGTCAATTGCTCTTCCAACGAGCTTCTGGCGATCTTCCGACAAACTTCTAACGAACTCTCAACAATGTTCCAGTGGACTCCCGGTAAGCTCCCGGACTTTACGATGATCTTCTTGGCGAGCTCCGACAAGCTTCTTTGGCAAGCTCCTAGACTTCTCGGTTAGTTCTGGTAGAACTTCCGACGAACGTCCGGACTTCTGACGAACTCTTGAACTCCCAATGTGATCTTGATCTTGACTCCGGTACAACACTTGCTTTATGTCTTACTGCTATCATAGTTAATCCTGCACACTTTTCTCAACATATAGATTAGATCAAATAATTTACAATTCATTTCATCATCAAAATTCGAGAATTCATGTGAAAGAATCATCATATGAAGGATAAAAGAAATTCCATGAATGATCACATCAAATCCATTTCTCATTAAAAAAATTCATAAGAGTGAAATCTATGAGAGATGCATTTGTCAATGAATTTCATGTATCAAACATCATTACGTGATGGAGCAAGGATATGGAATAAACTTGATATAGCATAAACTCAAGAAAGCTCCATTCAAGAAATTCGTAAAGATAGTCTGAAAAAGATATATATCAAATTTATACATTTGGACAAATTAACATTCCTAGTTCTCTTCTAATAAAATCATTTTGTTCTTCACTTAAAGGTTTTGTAAAGATATCAGCTAATTGATGTTTCGTATCAATAAACTCTAAGATTATATTATGATTGTTGACATGATCTAGTATAAAGTGATGCCTAATGTCAATATATTTTATTCTAGAGTGTTGAATGAGATTTTTTGTTAAACATATTGCACTTATGTTATCACATTTTATGGGAATGTTTTTAAGATAAATCTTATAATCCTCTAAAGTGTTTTTCATCCACACAACTTGCGCACAACATGCACTAGCTGCAATGTACTCAGCTTCGGTTATAGATAGTGCAACCGAGTTTTATTTCTTAGAAGACCAAGAAACAAGTGCGTGTCCTAAAAATTGACATGTTCTGAATGTGCTTTTTCTATCTAATCTACATCCAGCAAAATCTGCATTAGCATATATAATTAATTCAAAGTTCTCGAATTTTGGATATTATAATCCTAGATTAGTGGTACCTTTAAGATATCTAAGAATTCTCTCAACTGCTTTAAGATGAGATATCGTAGGATTAGATTAAAACCTAGGACAAAGGCCTACACTAAATATGATATCCGGTCTAGTTGCAGTGAGGTATATTAAACTTCTTATCATACCTCTATAAGCTTTTTGATTAAAGCTTTCTCCACTTTCATCAATGTGTAACTTAGTGGAGGTACTCATGGGAGTATTAATAGCCTTTGAGCTATCCATATTAAACCTTTTTAGCAAATCTAAAGCATATTTTGTTTGACTAAGAAAAATATCATTACTTAGTTTGATTTGTAAGCCTAAAAAGAAAGTTAATTCTCCCATCAAACTCATTTCAAATTCAAGACTCATACTTTTAGCAAATGATTTGCATAGAGATTCATTCGTGGAACTAAAAATAATATCATCAACATAAATTTAAATAATAAGAAAATTATTTTCAAAATTTTTGATAAACAATGTAGTATCGGCCTTGTCTTTAGAGAAATTATTTTTGATAAAAAATAAGCTAAGTCTCTCATACGAAACCCTTGGGGCTTGTTTCAATTCATAGAGAGCTTTAGTCAATTTAAACATATGATTAGGGAGATTATTATTCTCAAATCTGGGAGGTTGTTCAATATAAACTTCTTCGGAAATAAAGCCGTTAAGAAAAGCACTTTTAACATCTATTTGAAACAACTTCAAATTATTACTACTAGCATAGGCAAGGAGCATCCTTATGGCTTCTAATCGTGCCATAGGAGCGAAGGTTTCTTCATAATCGATACCTTCTTCTTAGTTGAAACCCTTGACCACAAATATAGTCTTGTTTCTAACCAAGATACCAAATTCATCTTGCTTGTTTCTAAAGACCCATTTAGTACCAATAACTAAATGGTCATTTGGCCTTGGAATAAACTTTCACACCTCATTTCTCTCAAATTGATTCAACTCTTCTTACATTGCGATAACCCATGAATCATCTTTCATAGCTTCGTCAATGCATTTAGGTTCAATTTGGGAGAGAAATGCAGTGTTGGCACAAAAATTCTTAAGAAAAGAACGAGTTTGAACCCCTTTCGATGTGTCTCCTATAATTAGCCCCTTAGGATGAGCATCTACATACTTCAATTCCTTCGGTAAAGAAGGCTCAGAAGAAGATGCATCCAAGTTGCTAGATGGAGAAAGGGATTCATTTAAATTCAAAGTATCAAAATTAAGATCATCATCAAAATCATTTTTCTTAACTTCAGAAATTTCGTTAAAAATAACATGAATAGATTCTTCTATAACTAAAGTTCTTTTATTAAAGATGTGAAAAGCTTTTGAAATAGAAGAATAACTAAGAAAAATTTCTTTATCAGATTTTGCATCAAACTTTCCTAAGGTATCTTTTTCACTCAAAATAAAACATTTACACCCGAAAACTTTAAAGTATAAAACGTTGGGCTTTTTATTGTTCCACAAATCATAAGGAGTTTTGGAAAATAATAGTCTTATTAGAACCCTATTCATAATATAGCATGTTGTATTTATGACTTCGGCCCAAAAATATTTGGGTAGGCTATGTTCGTTTAACATGGTTCTAGCCATTTTTTGTAAGTTTCTATTCTTTCTTTCTACTACTCTATTTTGTTGAGGATTTCTTGGAGTAAAGAAGTTGTGGTTATATCCATTATATTCACAAAATTCTTAGAAATCACGATTTTGAAATTCATCACCATGATCACTTCGAATTGATGAAATCATAAAAACTTTTTCATTTTGAACAAGTTTACAAAACTTAGAGAAATACCGAAAGCAATCATTTTTGTGTGCTAAGAAGTAAGTCCAAGTATATTTACTATAATTGTCAATAATAACAAAGGGGTATTTGCTACCTCCTAGGATTGATGTAGTAATTGGTCCAAACAATTCCATATGGATCAATTGCAATAGTCTAGAGGTGCTTATTTGATTCTTTGGTTTGAATCTACCTTCTATTTGTTTTCCTAGTTGACATGCATCACACACATTATCTTTAACGAACTTAATGTGAGGAATTCCTCTCACAAGATCTTTAGATGAGATTTGAGAGATTAGTTTCATGCTAGCATGACCTAATCTCCTATGCCAAAGCCAAGCATCATCATTCAAAACCGAAAAACACATTTCATTGCAAAGATCATTAATGTCAATAGTATATATGCTATTTTGTTTTAGTACAATCATAGATATGTTTTTGTATGGTTTTTCAATAATGCAAGCATTAGATTCAAATTTAATAATATATCCTTTATCACATAATTGACTAATGCTCAAGAGGTTATGCTTTAAGCCATCAACTAACAACACATCTTCAATAAAAAGGTTGGATTTGTTACCTATGGTTCCTTTATCAATGATTTTATCCTTATTGTTGTCTCCGAAGGTGATATATTCTTTGTCTAGGCTAATGAGCTTAGAGAATTGAGATGGATCTCTGGTCATATGCCTTAAGCATCCACTATCAAGGTACCATCTCTTGCTCCTAGATTATGATGGTACATTTTTTTATAAAAAAAGGATGATTTTTAGGTACTCATTTGACCTTGGGTGTCTCAAAAATCAATTTACATATCTTATCATGTTGCATTGAGTCATTTGAGGTTCTTTCAGGAACCCAAATCAATTTATGTGGACTATATTTCTTGAATGGACATTTGTATGCCACATGTCCAAGTTTACAACAATAGTTGCATTTGGTGTGAGGTGATACACGCAAGGTAGGGTCTTTAATAAAGGTGGTTAGATTTTGGTGAGAGCTATTCACAAATCCAATTCCGCCTTTTCTATGAACATGACCCTTATTGGCAAGGATCATGTTCAAGAACTTGCTACCAACCTCAAATTTCTTCAAGGTTTCTTTGAGTAGCAAGTTTCCCCTTTGAAATATTTTTAGTTCATGGCATTTTATGCAAGGAGCTAAGCTATTTTCATGCTTAATTTTTAGTCTATCAAAATTGCTAATAAGAGAAGCATGTTCCTTTTTTAAAGAGTTATACTTTTTACTCAAGATTCTACATTCATCAAACAATTTATGAAAAGCACTTAAAAGCTCATCGGAAGACAAATTTGCGTTTAATGAACTTGTTACCTCATCTCCAATAGCTATTAATGCATAGTGAGCAACTTGCTCAGTGTTGGTTGGCTCCTCTTCTTCGGATGTACTTGAGTCATTCTATGTTGCTTTAAGAGCCTTCTTCTTCTTTGGTTGCTTCCTCTTTGCTTAGGGACATTCACTCTTGAAGTGTCCTAGCTTCTTGCATTCATAACATATCACATGTTCTTTCTTAGGTTTAAATTTATTTTTAGTATCATTTTTAAATTTATTTCTTTTTATGAATCTTTTGAACTTCTTTGTTAAGAGTGCTAAGTCATCATCACAATCCTCATCACTTGAATTTTCTTTCGAGTGGGCTTCTTATGTTCTCAGTGTCATATCCTTCTTGTTCTTTAGAAGGGTGTCCTCAAGCTCTTCATAAGCTTTACAGGGTCATTAGTGACCCAATTAGTTCTTCAAGAGGAAAATTATTTAGATCTTTGGCCTCTTGAATGGTCGTTACTTTAGGGTCCCAACTCTTTGGAAGGGATCTTAAAATTTTATTAATAAGTTCAAAATCTAAGAAACTTTTACCAAGTCCTTTTAGACCATTGATGACATCCATAAATCAGGTGTACATGTCTCCAATGGTCTCACTCAGTTTTATTCGAAATAATTCATAAGTGTACACTAAAAGATTAATTTTTGACTCCTTCACCCTATTAGTGCCTTCATGAGTCACTTCGAGTGTGTGTCAAATATCAAAAGTTGATTCATAAATAGACACACGATTAAACTCGTTTTTATCTTAGGCACAAAACAAGACATTCATAGCCTTGGCATTTAAGGCGAAAGTCTTCTTCTCCAACTCATTCCAATCATTCATTGGAAGAGAAGACTTTTGAAACCCATTTTCTATAATATTCTATAATTCAAAATCTATTGAAATTAGGAAGATCCTCATTCTAATCTTCTAATATGTGTAATCTGTCCCATTGAACAAGGGCAGATGTGTAATTGAATGACCCACTTGGATGCCGGCAAATGCCATCTCTCTTGGGTTTTAAACTAAATGAGAGTGAACCTTGCTCTGATACCAATTGTTAGGATCAAGAGTGGCAATAAGAGGGGGGGGTGACTTAGTGTAGTAGAAAACTTTCTTGATTTCAAAAGTCTTTGTTTCGATTAAAACCGATTCCAACGAAAATGGTTCTGATTCAATCCGTTTCAAAGAGAAATTGAACTTGAAAGCTTTTATAAAAGTGCAAGAGAAGATTAAGGAGATTTGTAGCAATATAAATTGCATAATGAAAAGCAAACTAGAATTTAGAGTGGTTCAGTCAATGTGACCTACATCCACTTTTGAATTTCCCTTCCGACGAGGTCACCAGCATCCATTAAAGGCCTTCCTTCAATAGGTGAAGACCGAACACCTATTTATAATGCTTTCTCCTTTTCCCGAGTTTAGGAGATAACCCTTACAAGTCTCACTCCTTTTTCTTGGATGTTTACAAAGCTAAGAGAGGGAGGAGAGGACTATTTCTAACTTTTACAACACTTAATGCCTCAAAGATTCAAGGTTATGTTAAACACTTTCGTGCCTTTTCATGCAAAAAAGGGTGGGGATTTTATAGGCCCCAATGGCTTCAAAAATGGAGCCAAAAAGTGTCTCATCTCGATTTTCCAGGGTACTAGCGGTACTACCGCCATTACTGGATGGTACCACCGCTTGACACCTAACACTGGGCAGTACTACCGCTTGACAAAGCTCAGAGACCAAGCTCTAGCGATACCACCACTTAATAGGGGCGGTACCACCGCTAGCAGCAATAACTACCGGTGGTACCACTGCCCAAACCACCTAGGAGACTAGGTCTTCCAAGTGGTGCCACCGCCGACCATATTTTCAAGGGCTGAATGGGCTGTTCAATCCAGCCCAATTCAGCCCTATTAAGGGCCCAATTGGCCGCTAATTAAGTTAGTGGGATTACCTCTCAATCCTAACTTAATTTTCAGTCTAACTACAATATCTAAGACATAATTAAAGCACTTTTGTTTCATTTCATCAATTGCTCTTCCGATGAGCTTCCGGCGAACTTCTGATGAACTCTCGGTAATGTTCTGGCGGACTCCCAGTAAGCTCCTAGACTTTACGATGATCTTCTTTGCAAGCTCCGACGAGTTTCTTTGGCAAGCTCCTAGACTTCTCGGTTGGTTCCGATAGAACTTCTGTCGAACGTTCGGACTTCCGGCAAACTCTTGAAATCTCAACGAGATCTCGATCTTGACTCCGGTACAACACCTGCTTTATGTCTTATTGCTGTCGTAGTTAATCCTACACACTTTTCTCAACACATAGATTAGATCATACAATTTATAATTTATTTCATCATCAAAATTTGAGATTCAACAAAAGCAAACCAGAATTTAGAGTGGTTCGGTCAATGTGACCTACATCTACTTTTAGATTCCTCCTCTATCGAGGTCACCGGCGTCCACTAAAGGCCTTCCTTCAATAGGCGAAGGTCAATGACCTTTTACAGCTCTTTTCACCTTTTGCCTGGTTTAGGAGACAACCCTTACAACTTTCTCTCCTCTTCCTTGGATGGTTACAAGGCTAAGAGAGGGAGGAGAAGAACTCTGTTAGAACCCTTGCAGATTCTAAGCTTGGGTTGATCTCTTTAGGGGATTGGCCTCCTTAGAACTCTATAAGGGTTCCTTCCTCTAAGTTGCTACTCAAAGGCTGTAGAAAATATTCATCTATTGCTTATCAAAAGAGGATGAATATATCACTATTTATAGGGTTTCTAAATCCTAACTTAATTTTCAGTCTAACTACAATATCTAAGACATAATTAAAGCACTTTTGTTTCATTTCATCAATTGCTCTTCCGATGAGCTTCCGGCGAACTTCTGATGAACTCTCGGTAATGTTCTGGCGGACTCCCAGTAAGCTCCTAGACTTCTCGGTTGAGATCATACAATTTATAATTTATTTCATCATCAAAATTTGAGATTCAACAAAAAGCAAACCAGAATTTAGAGTGGTTCGGTCAATGTGACCTACATCTACTTTTAGATTCCTCCTCTATCGAGGTCACCGGCGTCCACTAAAGGCCTTCCTTCAATAGGCGAAGGTCAATGACCTTTTACAGCTCTTTTCACCTTTTGCCTGGTTTAGGAGACACCCCTTACAACTTTCTCTCCTCTTCCTTGGATGGGTACAAGGCTAAGAGAGGGAGGAGAAGAACTCTGTTAGAACCCTTGCAGATTCTAAGCTTGGGGTTGATCTCTTTAGGGGATTGGCCTCCTTAGAACTCTATAAGGGTTCCTTCCTCTAAGTTGCTACTCAAAGGCTGTAGAAAATATTCATCTATTGCTTATCAAAAGAGGATGAATATATCACTATTTATAGGGTTTCTAAATCCTAACTCCTAATAGGACTCCTACTCAAGACTCATATTCCTTTACAACTCTTAATTTTTCTCTAAGAAATAACCTCCAAAGACTAGCCGGCCTCTTTACCTCATTATTAAGGGTCGACTTAGGTAGGTTTTACATAAATGTCCCTCTCAATTAGGACTCTCCTAGCTAGAGTTCTAACAGACCCGCCCTCTTCAAATCAGCCTTGTCCTCAAGGTTGAGATTCTATGAACTCATGGAATCGGGTCTTCAGCTCATCATATGGTTCCCATGTGGCATTTTCAAGTGGTAAATTATTCCAATGCACTAGTACTTCAATAGAGGGACGTCGGCGACGCATCACGATCCTGCGATCGAAGATGACTTATGATTAGGCTTGAATAACTCCATCCTCAGTGGTGTTGGGCAGTTGGATCTAGGGTAACTCGTGTTCTCCCAACTTGGGCTTCAGGCATAACACGTGGAAGACAAGGTGAATTTTGGTATCCTCAGGTAATTTAAGTCTGTATGCCACGACTCCAATACGCTTTGTGATCTGATAGGACCCATAAAAATGTGGGGATAGCTTCATGGAGGCTCGAGTTTTGATGGAGAGTTGCTTGTATGGCTGTAGGCGAAGATAAACCCAATCTCCTACTGAAAATTCTCTTTTGCTTCGTCGTGTGTCGGCTTGCTGCTTTATTCTAGCTTGAGCGGTAGAGAGATTATCCTTTAATAGCTGTAGGAGTTTGTTCCTATCAATCAATTCTTGGTTGACCTGATCTACTTTGGCCGAGCCAATTACATACTTTGGAATCACAGGGGCTGGCAGACCATACAATGCTTCATAAGGGGCACATTTTGTAGATGAATGATATGTAGTATTATACTACCATTCGGCCCAAGGAAGCCATTTCGCCCACTCATTTGGTCGGTCGCTGGTGAAACACCGAAGGTATATCTCTAAACACCTATTTACCACCTCTGTTTGGCCATCAGTTTGTGGATGATACTTGTGTTGATCTTGAGTTTGGTGCCTAGTACATCCACAGTCGATGAGTCGAGTGAATTATTATGGAGATAATAATTCAGTGAGCCAGAAGGAGTTCTGATAAGTATGACTCACGGCTAGCTTGGTATTGGGCTTAGAGAGTCACACACATATAGTAGGCGTTACGATGAGTAGATGTTCGGATTTAAGATATCCGCTGGAACCCCTATTTATTGGATTATCCAATAAGCCCCTGATTTATTAGATCCTATGGATGAGATCCAATAAGAGCCAATGAGATATTATTGAATAGAGATCCACTAATCTAAGAGGTTTGGGTAGTTAGATGGAGATCCATTAATCTAAGAGGTTTGGGTAGTTTGATGGAGATCTAATACCCAATAGGGTAGGATCCATTAGGGTTAAGTTGATAAGTGACCTCTATAAATAGGAGGGAATTAATGGTTCGTAGGCTAGAGCCTTTTGGTTACATCTCCTATTCTCCTCCCTCTCTCCTCCTAAAGCAAGCCTAGAGTTTTGAGGAGCATCGTCGCAGCCCTATCGTGGATCACCACTAGAGAGGAGGGCGCTTAAACTCCTTCACCGTCGCCTAGAGATCTGTAGGGATTCAAGGATATACGATCTTCCTAGGTAACATAATCTATAATATACAAAGTTTTAAGTTTTACGATTTTTGCGCACCAATCATCGTATGATGACGAACACATCTTTGGGAATTGGAAATTTTATTTTATTTTATGTTCTTCTACTATGCATGTGATGTCACCCCCTAGATTTCCCAACAATGGTATCAGAGCTAGGTTATTCGTGTGAAAGATTAGTTTTGAACTATATGTGTTGTGTTTTGGAGAAGCTTTTCATGTCAAAATAGTTGACGCAAAAGCGAGAAACGATAACAATTGTTGTTGCCCTTGCAGATGGCAACGCTACCATCTACATGCAGGCTCCCAGCCAACAGCCAGCGAGCTGCTATAGCAGCAGCCACCTACGTGTGGGCACTATGCTTGCAGCAGTGCCTGCTAGCACTATGCCCATGGCGGTGCCCGCGGGCACTGCGCTCGGGTGTAGAGGCATTGCGTGACACTGCACCCATGAGCATAGCTGCCCACTGGGTGGGGGGGGCAGGGTAGTTCCCGACAGGAGGGACGATGCTACCCATTGGCATAGTGCCCGTGGGCAAGGGCGGCACCCCCCGCACCCTACAATGGCCGCCATCGGTAGGGTGGCGGCGGCAGCAACACATCATGGGAGAAGAGAAGATGGTTAGGGTTTTTTGGGCAAAAGATAGTTCTACCCCTCTGAATTTTAGAAATTTCGGATTATATCCTTTATCTAAATTATAAAAATACCCCTCATACTTCAAAAAATTTTCTATATGTCCCTGATTTCAAAAAAATTAATTAATTAAAAAATTTAATTAATTATTATTTTTATTATTATCTAGTAGTCCTATATGATGATATGTGGACGGATGATTATGGATCGTGTGATGTATGTACTTATGATTATTATTATTGGGGCCTATGAGCCTCCATTTTATTTCTCATTTATTGTCGGGCCTTTGTACCCATGATTAAGTTATAATCACATAAGGAGGCACAATAGGAGCAAGGAAGTAATAGCGGGACCCATGAGGTCGAGACGGACGATCACGATGCATGGAGATGCCGATAGAACTGCCGAGGATGAGATGGAAGATCATAAGGCATGGAGATGCATTGTTGCACACATATATCTTGATGTGAGTGATTAGGCCCACTAGCTCGGGCCTGATCATATTAGGCTATGGTCCATGATCATCTAGTGTGATTGCTCATGTAATATGTGATTTGTTATACACCTACTAGATATGTATACATATTTGCATGCGATGTAGATATATATTAAATATGTGTGTGTGACACATCATATTAGGAGACCAAATCAAAGAAGCCCCTCTCTCGATAATATTAAGTCGGTAAACATGAGGCAATTAGATTGACCCACGTGGCCTTCTATTGTTATAGGAAGGGACTGATTCTCAATGTAGTTTGAGTTAGTCGAGTCCCTCGAGGCTCACCTATATCACTATTTGCTATCTTGCCTATGACATAGAGATGTCATCGATGACCTAAGGACATGGTATGCTTGGTCGAGTCCTTTGTGAGTATATCATCGAATCATACTCTTCTTATAATAATGGTGTTGACTTAACCGAACATCATGGTTAGTCGAGTCCCTCGAGACCATGATGGTTCAAAGGTCGAATAGGATAGGAATCACAAGAAGTTGTGATCGTCAAGAGTTGCTTATGTTTTTGGCTTAGTGTGATTGATCGAGTCCCTTGAGGTTATACTAAGATGCTAATTGGATCCCGATCCCCACAAGAAGTTTGTCGGAGACTTCATTTCACGTGTTGAGGGTGCCACATCACTCGCTAGTAAAATAGTGGGAGAACATTAAGATATAAGTCTATATCTTATTTGTTTATTTTTATAAAATATGCTTGTTATGTATTTCTGTTGCATCTTTATTTTTAGAAAATGTGACTTTCAAATCCCTTACATAGCATACTTGATGTTAACCGCATCACTGGTTTAAATTATACGGATTGGCCCCGTAACATGAGAATTATTCTTATGGTAGAGAAAATCACATATGTCCTTGATATGTTGATGCCTACGCCCGAGGAAAGGGCAAGCGAGGATGATATTGCTCGCTATGTGAAGTACATTGATGACTCCACTCTTGTTCAGTATTATATGTTGGGCTCCATGACTCCTGAGTTATGAAGATAGCATGAAAAGATGGATGCCAAATCTATTCTCCTACATGTTCGCAAACTATTTAAGGAACAGGGAAGGATATGAGATTTCCAAGAGCCTCTTCTGCATTACGATGACTGAGGGGACATGTTAGAACCCTTACAGATTCTAAGCTTGGGGTTGATCTCTTTAGGGGATCAGCCTCCTTGGAACTCTATAGGGGTTCCTTCCTCCAAGTTGCTGCACAAAGGCTGCAGAAAATATTCATCTATTTCTTATTGAAAGAGGATAAATACATGACTATTTATAGGGTTTCTAAACCCTAACTTCTAATAGGACTCCTACTCAAGACTCCTATTCCTTTACAACTCCTAATTCTTCTTTAAGAAATAACCTCCAAACCCTAGCCGGCCTCTTCACCTCTTTAATAAGGGTCGGCTTAGGTAGGTTTTACATAAATGCCCCTATCAATTAGGACTCTCCTAGCTAGAGTTCTAACAGACCCGCCGCCTCTTCAAATCAGCCTTGTCCTCGAGGCTGACGATTCATAAATTTTAGAAATTTGATCTTCAAGTTGTCATAATTCTCCCAAGTGGCATCTTCTGTTGGTAGGTTCACCCATTATATTAGCACTTTAGTAGTGGGTCGTCGTCGTCGAGTCACGATCCGTTGATCAATAATGACACTTGGCTGGGTCTGGAGTCCTCCTTGAGTAGTCATATTTGATGGGTGGCTTTGGGTTGTCTCCAAGTACCTATTTACAACTTTCGTCTGGCTATCAGTTTGTGGGTGATATGCCATACTCCTTTTCAATTTAATATCCTGCATATGGAATAACTTTGTCCAAAATCTACTCGTGAAGATGCAAGTAGAATTTGTCATAAGCACAATGTGTCCTTTATAGTGTAATTCTTTTGAGTCCCAACTGTATTGAGCCACGGAGCTTGATGATTCTTTCAATTTTTTTATGATCTTACTGGTCTCTAGATCTTCCTGCCATTCCATCTTAATATCCTCAAGGAAGTCACTAGTTGGAAGCGAAACGGCCAAAAGTTCAGCTTGCTCGGCTAACTGCGAAAGCGCATCTGCAACAACATTCTCTTTCCCCTTTTTGTAAGTTATTTCATAATCAAATCTAAGAAGTTTCATTACCCATTTTTGCTGCTCAAGGGATGATATCTTTTGCTCCAAAAAGTACTTGTGGCTTTTCTAGTTGGTTTCAATTTGAAATCATTGACCAATCAAGTAGGGTCTCCACCTCGTTGCTGCGTGCACAATGGCGAGCATCTCCTTGTCATATTTTGACATGTTTTGATGGGAGGGAGATAATGTCTTGCTAGTGTATGCAAGTGGTCGACTATCTTGCATGAGAATGGCTCCAATTCTGGCTCCAGATGCGTCGGCCTCAATAATGAAGGGTCGGCTGAAATCTGATAGTGCTAGCACTAGCGTTGTCGTCATGGCTACCTTAAGTTTGTCAAAGGTAGTGAAGGCTTTGTCCAACCATTGGAAGACATCTTTTTTTTAGTAAGGAAGTAAGTGGTGCACTGATCTTTCCATAGTTTTTCACGAACTTGCGGTAGTAGCCTATTAAACCCAGAAAGCCATGTAGCAATTTTATATTCCTCGGGGTCGGCCAGTTCTGCATTGCTTTTATTTTGGAGGGGTCCACTATCACATCTTCCTCTGATATGATATGCCCAAGATATTCTACCTTCTGGTGAAGAAAGCAAAAATTCATAGTGGCCCTTGTGTGTTCGAAAGGCGGTTTTCGGTATGTCTTCTTTGCACACTCATATTTGATGATACCCGGATCGAAGGTCCAGCTTTGTGAAGATTTGTGCTCCCTTTCATCTAGCAATTCATCTACTATTGGAAAAGGATATTTGTCCTTGATGGTTATGCTAATGAGGGTTCAGTAATCAATGCACTTTCGCCATGTTTCGTCCTTCTTTCGTACGAAGAGCACCGGTGAAAAGTAGGGGCTGCAACTTGGCCGAATAACTCCTATTTCGGGCATCTCTTTTATAATCCTTTCTATTTCATCCTTCTGCAGATATGAATATTGATATAGCCAAGTATTTGCAGGAGGTTTGCCTAGAAGAATCGGTATACAATGATCATGCTGACGGGCAAGAGGTAGGTTGCGCGGTTCGTCAAATATATCTGAAAATTCAGCAAGCAAAGGAAGTAGGTTTGGATCTTCAAATTCTATTAGCTCTCCTTTAGTTTGCTGCTCAAGTTGTACCAAAAAGCCGCTGCATGCTTTATGCAAAACGTTCTCCATTTGTTGTGTGCAAATCGTCATTACGTCGCCCCTACGTTTTCCATGTAAAATCACTTGTTTCCCTTTACTATAAAATCTCAAAATTAGTTTCATAAAATTCCAGGAAACATTATCTAATGTTGTCAACCATTCAATTTTGAGCATAGCCTCATGATCATCAAGTGGGAGGAGGAAGAAATCTATATTTATCTCTTGGTCCTGTAGTAGCAGTTTCTCTCATGGGTACCTATGATCACACTTCAAAATCCGTTCGTCGGTGAACTTGATATCAAACCTACTGTAATTCTCGATAGGTAAGGCCATCCGAACAACAACTTTACTATCTAGGAAGTTATTAGTGCTGCCCGTCTCGATGAGAACAGTGATCAATTGTTGTTTGAGAAGGCCTTCAACTTTCATTGTTTGCGAGTTTGAGTAGCCGGCTAGTGCATGTACCGTAACTTCAGTCGATTGTGGCTCTTCTTTTGCATCTTCTTTTTCATTGTCAAGGCTCTCTTCTAGATGTTCAATGACCTCTTCTTCTACTGGTTCAATAATAAGAAGTCTCTCTTTTCTATAGCGATGCTCGCAGCTCCACGGCTCGTCGCGGTGCCAACATAACTCCTTCGTAGATCGCTCCCGAAGCTCTTCTCTTGTCATCATTTTTGGTGCAAGAACTTGATTGATAGTAGGGGGGATGAGGGCTTCTGCATTGTAGGTTGAGAAGTGATCCTAGTTCTTTGGGCTTCATGGTTCAATCACTCCTCTTGATATCGTGCGAAAGAGATGACTACCATAAGCGTGTACGGTTGTTGTGCTTTAACTTCTCCCCGGATCTCCGGCTTCAAGCCCTCAATGAAGGTCCCCAATAGCTATTTTTGAGACCAATCATGAATTTGATTAGATAACATTTCAAACCTGGTTTGATACTCATGAACGGTAGAGGTTTGTCGGATCTTAGCTAGAACGTCAATGTTCTCATAATCGGTTGGTCCGAAGCGGATCAATAGTCCTTCTTTGAATTGTCGCCATGAGAGAACTCCATGAGTATATTTAAACCAGTGAAACCACTGTATGGCATCCCCTTCAAGATGTATAGCTGCAATTTCTACCATTGATGCATCTGCAGTTTTATGATACCGAAAATATCGTTCCGCATGCGAGATCCAACCAATCGGGTCTCCTTCTTCCCATCTAGGAAAGTGCACCCTCATGCGTGGATAGTTGAGGTCAGTCATTGAACCTCCCCTCTCTTGGAAGTCATCTCTTTGGGCTTGGTGTGATTGGTTAGAGCTCTCTCCTTGATGTGATTTCTTTGAGCTTAGTGGTTGGCCCAAACTGAGTTCGGTAAAGAGAGTCTGAATCTTATCCTCCATTCGCGCCTCCAAGGCTTCAAATTTAACATTAATTACCTCAGATGCCATAGTATATGCCTCCAAATCTGTGATATTAAGATCTCTCTTTTGTTGTTGGGTTAAAGGAAAGTATGGGTTGAGAGAAGTGATGGTCGAAAGGGATGGTGGATTTGTGGATGTAGGCTATGGTTTAGGCTTGTTTTGTGGTTGTTTTGGGTGCAGTTTGAGGGTGTGGTTTAGTGGAGTTTTAGGACTTTGGATAAAAGTTTTAGATCTGTGGTAGATGGTAGCAAAGGTTTGATAAAAATCAGCAGAAGTTTGCTGCAGAATTGTGTTGTCTTGTAAGAGTAGAATTGTCGTCGAAGAAACAGCGGTTTCTCGACGAGATTTCCACCAAAAACATGAGAGATTTGAGGAGGGAATTGACAATAAAATCTCAGTTTATATGGCAGCAAGGATGTCTAATTTAATCAAAAAAAAATTGGCAGTATAACAGCAAGGAAATTGGTGTAAGTTGCGAAAGCAGAATTCTCATCGAAAAATTTCAGCGATTTGCGATGAAAATTTGCAGCAACACAAAATTATTTTTAGAGATGAATTCCTCAATAGATCAATCTTAGATAGAAGCCAAGATGATCTATAAAGTGTAGAAGAAATTTCATTCAAAAAAGATTACAAATAGATCGGTTAAGGCAACAATATTCGATTGAAATTTTCTACAGTACAGATTTTTAAGTGTAGCAGATTGGACATAAAAGACCAGTGGTTTATATTAAGAATTTTTTGATAAAACTAAAAGAAAATCCACTATTAGGAAATGCCAAAGCTATCATAAAATTTCGTAGAGTTTTGGATAGAAAAAAAACATAGTAGCAAGATCAAACAAACTATGCTATGCGGTTGGAGTTTTATAGTGCAGATTTTAAGTATAGCAGATTAGACGTAAAAGATCAATGGTCTATATTAAGAATTTTTTGATAAAACCAAAGAGAAATCTGCTATTATGAAGTGTCAAAGCTGTCATAAAAATTTTGTAGAGATTTGGATAGAAAAAACGTAGTAGCAAGATCAAATAGTCTGTGCTATGCGGTTGAAATTCTGCAATGTATCTTTCGTCGTAGAGATGAAAACTTTACAACAAAAAGTTTATGTAGCAATATAGGAATAATTTTTTTTTTAGATTTTTGAATAAGGATAACTAAATTGCACCAGCAGTAAGGTAGGAAACCAGAACCTATTGCAATTCACAGGGAGATCAAAAGATTATCTGCGGTGGTGGAGATGACGCCGGAATTTGGTGACGATCTTTTAAGCAATTGTGGGAATTGCTTTGGGCAGCTGTGGAGGGATAATGGATGGCTATAGAAGGGTAGCGAGATGCCAAGAACGCTGCTCTGATACCAAGTGTTAGAACCCTTACAGATTTTAAGCTTGGGGTTAATATCTTTAGGGGATCAGCCTCCTTGGAACTCTATAGGGGTTCCTTCCTCCAAGTTGCTGCACAAAGGCTGCAGAAAAGATTCATCTATTGCTTATTGAAAGAGGATAAATACATGACTATTTATAGGGTTTCTAAACCCTAACTCCTAATAGGACTCCTACTCAAGACTCCTACTCAAGTAAGACTTCTACTCAAGACTCCTAATAGGACTCCTACTCAAGACTCCTATTCCTTTACAACTCCTAATTCTTCTTTAAGAAATGACCTCCAAACCCTAGCCGACCTCTTCACCTCTTTAATAAGGGTCGGCTTAGATAGGTTTTACATGAATGCCCCTATCAATTAGGACTCTCCTAGCTAGAGTCCTAACAGGACACCTATTTAAAACCATGTTCTAAAAATGATTGAGTGGATAGAGAAACTCATAGGTCTAGGAATAGTCCCAGAGGATAACCTTTGTGGATTTTATGCTTCAGTCCCTACCAGATTCCTTTTTACAGTTCATAATGAATTTTAAGATGAACAAGCTTGAGGTGACTCTCCCTGCTCCTCAATATGTTGAGGGAGGTAAAGAACACTATCAAGGAAGAGAAGCTAGTTCTCTATACTAGTGAGACTAGAAAGAAAAGAAAAGCAAAAAAGTCCCTTAAGAAGGGCAAGGGCAAAGGTAGACCGAGTAAAGCAAAGGTTGCTAAGAAAGGCTCGACAATGGACAAAAGCCAGTACTTCCACTATAGCAAAGATGAGCATTGGAAGAGGAACTGTATAGAGTACCTTGTAGAGAGGGTGAAACAGAAGCTTGGAGAAGCTTTAAGTACATTCATGATCAGTCTCCAATTGTTGGATTTTTGTGATAGTGCATTAGTATTGGATACCGATATTGCTTATTACATCTGTAATTTGTTGTAGATTATGACAAAGTCGAGGAGACTAACGAGAGGAATATTGCATAATGGTTTGTTTATACTAGACACTACTCCACATATCATGAATGTAAGTGTGTCCAAGAGGAAACAAGATGAGGTGAACAGTATATACCTATAATATTATAGGCTAGGTTACATCTATGAGGGAATGATTCAAAAGTTACTAAAAGATGGGTATCTAGATCCATTCGACTATGAGTCATATGCAACTTGCGAGACTTGCCTTCATTGAATGCTGACTAACTCTCCATTTAGTAGAATTGGAGAGAGAGCCACTGAATTGCTGGAACTCATACAAAGTGATGTATGTTGACCCATGTCAACTCATGTCATAGGTGGTTACTTCTACTTTATTACTTTTACTGATAATTTCTCAAGGTATGAACATGTGTACTTGATGAAGTACAAGTCTGAGGCATTTAAGAAATTCAGAAAGTATAAGAATGAAGCGAAGAACTAGACTGGAAAGAGTATCAAGACTCTTCGATTAAATCGAGGAGATGAGTACTTGAGTACAGAGTTCACCGAATTCTTCAAGGACCATGAGATTCTATCCCAATGGACACCTCTTATACATCCCAGCTCAATGGTGTATCCGAAAGGAGGAATCGTATACTATTAGACATGGTACGGTCCATGATGAGTTTCACTGACCTACCCGTCTCATTCTAGGGATACGCCTAATAGATTGTAGCTTACCTTCTGAATAAAGTTCCAACTAAATTGGTAGTGTCTACACCATATGAGATATGAAAAGAGAAGAAGCTCCATCTTAAGGTTGTTAAGATTTGGGGCTGTCCTACTTCCATTAAAAGACACAACCCTGATAAGTTGGAATCGAGGACGGAGCGGTGCAAGTTTGTGAGATACCCCAAAGAAACTTGTGGGTGTTATTTCTATTGTCTCGAGGATTAAAAGGTCTTTGTAGCCTAGAGAGCGATGTTCCTTGAGAAGGAACACATTCTTAGTGGAGATAGTGGGAGTTTGATAAGAGTTGTGAGAGGTTGGAAAACCTAGCTCAAGCACCACTCTATAGCCCGAGTCTGTTCAGGTACCTAACACACAAGTTCCAACTTTAAATAGATCCAGTAGAGTATCTCATCCTCTTGAGCAATATGTGGGACATATTAGAGGAGAGGATGTTGAGGATATTGATCCTTAGACCTACGAGGAGGCTATTACGAGTATAAACTCTAGGAAGTGGCAAAAGCCATAAATTCTGAGATAGATTCCATGTACTTTAACAAGGTTTGAAATCTAGTTAATGCACCTAAGAATATTATATCCATCGGTTGCAAGTGGATCTTCGAGAAGAAGATCGGAGTAGATGGAAAGGTAGAGACCTATAAAGCAAGGCTAGTAGCTAAGGGGTATCATCAAAGGTAAGGTATTTACTATAACGAAACCTTCTCACCTATAGCTTTGCTAAAATCCATCTGAATTCTATTGGCTATTACAGCACACTATGATTATGAGATCTGGCAGATGGACGTGAAAATCACATTCCTCAATGGGAACCTTAAGGAGGAGGTGTATTTGATACAGCTTGAGAGATTCATATCCAAGGATTGCCCAGATAAGGTGTGTAGGTTGCTTAAGTCTATTTATGGACTAAAGCAAGCTTCCCGAAGTTGGAACATAAGATTTGATAAGGCAATCAGATCTTATGACTTCGTTAAGATCGAAGATGAGCCTTGTATGTACAGGAAGGTAAGTAAGAGTGCTATAACCTTCTTGGTATTATATGTGGATGATATCCTGATAATTGAGAATGATGTAGGAATACTATCCGCAATAAAGGCTTAGTTATTTAAACACTTCTCTATGAAGGACTTAGGGGAAGCATCCTATATATTGAGGATTCAGATCTATAAAGAGATTTAAGAGGATGCTTGGCTTATCCCAATCCAAGTACATAGACACCATTGTCAAAAGGTTTGGCATGGAAAATTCCAAGAGAGGTCTTATACCGATGAGACATGGGATATTACTTTCTAGGAGTATGTCCCCAAAGACTCCTGAAGAGGGTGAATATGAATAGGATACGCTATGCCTTAGCGATCGGGTCTATCATGTATGTCATGCTATATACTAGGCCTGATATAGCGTATGCTCTTAGTGTCACGAGTAGGTATCAAGCGGATCCAGGCATGGAGTACTAAAAAGCAGTAAAGTATATCCTTAAGTACTTGAGAAAGACTATAGATCTTTTATTAGTATATGGAGGTAGCAGTATTAGGGTTGAAGGCTATACAGACTTGAGTTGCCAATCTAATATTGATGATAGTAAGTCGAATTTGGGATATGTATACACCTTGAATGGAGGAGTAGTATGCTAGAAGAGTTCCAAGTAAGATACTACTACTGACTCGATCATAGAGGCGAAGTACATTGCTACAGCAAAGGTAGCATAAGAGGGAGTTTGGATGAAAAAGTTCATCACAAATCTAAGAGTCGTGCTAGGCAGCGAGGAGCCAATTCCCTTATATTGTAATAACTACATGGTAATTGCTCAAATAAGGGAACCCAAGTCTCATCAGAAGTGTTCTGAGGAGGTTCCAACTTAATAAAGAAATCATGACTTGAGGAGATATAGTAGCGGAAAAAGTTCCATCTGAAGATTCATTATAGATCCACTAATAAAGTCATTGTCTCATTTATCTTTGAGTATTACAAAGGTCTGATGGGGATCAGACACATAGGTGTGGCTTTAGGTCAAGTGGGAGATTGTAAGTCATAAGTGCTTTGCAAGCCAATCACGTCAGTGATGGCATGTGTGACTTGACAAGCAATCTTTTTATTTATTATTATTATTTAGCATTTTATCACTTTATATTGCCTATTGCTTGAATATATTTTGATGTTCATGGATCTATGCAATGGGAATCGGATCGTGATGAGATCATGATAATGAGACTGATTCGCCTTTAAACATAAATCCTAAATAATCTAGGTCATAGGTTACTCGAGAGGAACATCAAGATAACCGAATAGACTAGTGTGCTATATACCCATCTATATGATTGATACAGCTAGTCTCATAGCTGCTTATGTGGGGACACTAGGGATACAATATAGATTCTTATCGGGGAATGAGTTCATTGATTGATCCACTTATGAAATATTGGATGGTTGATGATGCCTTATTATTAGACAATGATTCTATACTATATTCCTAGTGGTGTATCTAGTCCATAGACTTGAGATACCAAGGATGTCCTGTATGAGTACTCCACTTTCTGATATTGGACTTATAGGTTTGGGGGTTCCAAATCTAGCACAGCCAGTCATCGGGAGTTGTAGCCAACCTTACAAGAACTATTAAGTGTTGAAAGAGGATCGTCCACTCTTGATGTCATGAGAGGAATATCCTATGTGATCTTGCTCAGACAAATTCCTGGCCAGGGTCATTCAAATTGAGAGAGAAAGAGTTCTCCAAGAGAATCTGATTAGAGCAAGACTCGATTAGAAATCGTATGGGTCTGATAGCACCATGCTCGGTATATGGTCTCTGGGATATTAGATGAATGAGGGATTATAGGTACATGGTAACTAAGGAAACAAAGGTCCAATAGATTGGATTCTCCTGTATCGTCTGGAGACTACGGCGTAGCGGCCTAGTACATCTTGTAATATCCCTCACTTTTGAAAAATTATTTATAAGGATATATTTCAACTCGGATAATATATATGTAAATATAGTAAATCCGATGATCAAAGTGTTAGGATGTAAAAAAAAAAAGAGAGAGAGAGAGAAAACCGAAAATTTCGGTTTTATCCCATCGCCTCCCACGCTCTCTGTTTCCCATGGGAAACAGAGAGAGGAGCTATGGGGCGTTGGGGAAGAAGAAGAGGAGAAGGAGGAAAGAAGAGGAGAAGAGGAGGAGAAGAAGAAGAGGAGGAGAAGGGAAGAAGAGGAGAAGAAGAAGAAGAAGAAGAAGAAGAAGAAGAAGAAGAAGTAAAGAGTAGCTGTGGCAAGGGCTGCAACGAGGAGTTGGGGGCATTGGGGAAGAAGTAGAGGAGAAGTAGAGAAAGAGGGAAGGAGAGGAGAAAAGGAGGAGAAGAAGAAGAGGAGGAAAGAGAAGAAGAAGAAGAAGAGAAGAAGAGAGAGAGAAGAAGAGAGAGGAGGAGAAGAAGAGAAGAAGAAGAGGATGGAGGAGGTGCTGCGGCACCTCTGTTTCCCAACAGGGGGAAACAGAAGAGGAGGTGCTATTCGTCGGGGAGGAAAGGGAAGAATAGAGAAGAAGAAGAAGAGAAGAGGGAGAAGAGGGGAAGAGGGAGGGGAGCGAGAGGTGCAGCACCTTTGTTTCCTACAGGAGGAAACAGAGGAGAGGAGGCATTGTCGTCGGTGGGAGAGAAGGGAAGAAGAGGAGAAGAAGAAGAAGAGAGGAAGAGGGAGGGGGAGCGAGAGGTAGCTGCAGCAGCTATGCAGCACCTCTGTTCCTGCAGGAGGAAACAGAGGAGTGCATGTGTGGGGCATCGAGGAGGAGAAGGAAAGAAGTGGAGAAGAAGAGAAGAGGAAGAAGAAGAAGAAGAAGAAGAAGAAGAAGAAGAAGAAAAAGAAAAAGAGAGGAGGGTGGCTGTGGCAAGGGCTGCAGTGAGGAGCTATGGGGCGTTGGGGAGGAGAAAGGAAGAGAAGAAGGAGAGGAAGAAGAGGCTACGGCTACGGCGGTGGCAGCTGCAGCTGGAAGAGAAGGAGAGGAAGAAGAGTAGGGGAGGAAGAAGAAGCTATGGCTGCAGCGGTGGCAGCTGCAACTGCAGAAAAGAAAGAGAGGGAAGATGATGAAAGAAGGGGTTGGGCTATGGTTGCAGCTGCAATTGTAGCAGCTGCATTAGCGAAAGAAGAAGAGGAAGGAAAGAAGAGAAGGAAGGGAGGAAGAAGGGGTTGGGCTGTGGTTGCAGCTGCAGCAGCTGTGGTGGCGACTGCAGCAGCTATGTGGCGAAAGAGGAAGAGGAAGCAAAAAGAGAAAGAAAGGAAAGGGGAAAAAGGGGCTGCGGCCATGATTGCGGCTGCGGCGGCTGCGTATGCAGCAACTATGTTTGGGAAAGAAGAGGAGGAAGAAGGTAGTACGATAGAACGGGCTATGACTATGGCAGCGGCTGTGGTGGTGGTTGTGGCAGCTGCATTTGGGAAAGAAAAAAGAAGGAATGAGAGTAAGGGAGAGCAGATGATTGTGCCCCTATGTTCAACACGAGCTGTAGTTGTGGAGAAAGAAAGAAGACGGGTGCAGAAAATGAAACAGGGAGAGGAGATGGAGGAAAGGTAGAAAAAGGATTCAGGTGTACATCTTCGGATCTTTGGATCAAAATCTGCGAAAGGCAAGTGTTTCAATCCTTTCTATTGCAAGTGTTTCGATCCCTTCTATGGCAATTGTTCCGATCCTTCCTATTACAAGCTTTCTAATCTTTCCTATTGCACGTGTCCTAATCTTTCTTTACTATAATTTTATCTTTGTAATTGCCTTAAATATGAAAACTATGAATTGTTCTAGCCTTGCATTTGATATGTCTCCTATTTAGACGTAACGATTTGAATATATGAAACTTCCAAGATATGACCTTTCTACCTTGTTATAGTTATAACTTCATGCACTAACCTCTGATTTATTCAAACCTTATTTCATTGGAAACTAGACTCGTAGTTCTTTCTTTTGAAACTAGATTGAAAGATTTAGAGTCTAAATGCCTACCCAGTTATCTATTGAATCCGACCCTATGAATTATACGAAATAGTGATTTTGTTTTCTGACCTTTGATTACTAAATCAATTGTAACTCTTTGTTGGAAACTTTGATTCATGCAAAACTTATTTTATATAAAACTAGATTGAAATATCTTTGCAATGATATATTTTTTGAGTAAATTGGAGCATGATTGATAGCTTGAATCATTTGTTTAATGTGCCTCTCGAATTCTATCAAAAATCGAGCTTTGGTCGATTTCGCCTTATCATGTTCCATTCCTTTTGGAAATTGATTTCATTTAGCTTTCTTTGTTCAATTAAGCTTTATATTACTGTTTTGAATTCTTATATACTCTGATCCTTAAATTATTTGCATTCTTAAAACTTATTGTGTAAAGTTTATGCTGTATCACATTGACTCGTATAGGCACAAATATATCCTATTATTTCGTAATTGCTTTCGATATGTGCCTATTCTAATTTTATTTCTTTGGACATTGAATTTATCTAACCTTCTTATTTCAATTGAGCTATATGTGATTGCTTGGAACCTTGTATGTGTTTGCTTTCATTTCTTTTCAAATCTAAATACATTTGTGAAAGATTATGCTTGCATCGTATTGACTCGTAAAGGCACATGTACATTTTGTTGTTCCGCGTGTGCTTCTGATATATACTATTTATTATTTATACTGTCCTTTTGTACTTTAGTATTTATGGGATATTGTGAACCTTTGCTAGAAATGGTAAAGGGAGTTATGCATAGAGATTGTGATGCTCTACCGACCCCTTATCACTTCACTCATACGTGGGTGGATGGAGCTCCCAAACGTGGGAGAGCTCCCAAATGTGGGAGACATGTTTGGTGGTCATTCAGAAATGAATATACTATATTATGTTATGGTCCCACTTCACCTTCTATGTGTTTGATATGATATCCAGAGCTTTGGTTATGTGTTTATATATGTGTTTTGGATAAGAATGATATGAATGCAATGTCAAATTTGATGTTTGAGCCTTTGTTTCATATTTGTTCTTCTATATGCTCCGAAATAGTTCATATGCCATTGATTTGCTTTGAAATATTTCACATACCATTGATATGTTCCGAAATATTTTATTTGTTATTGATATACTCCAAAATGTTACATTTGCTATTGTTATGCTCTGAAATATTCCATAAGTCATTGATATGCTCCAGAACATTTTATACGCTATTGATATGCTCCAATTACTCTATGCTCCATTTGTTATGAACCAAATGTGTTTTGAATAACATGACATTTACGATTTTGTATCTAATAATATGGTACCCTGAGAGTTCTTGTATTCTGTCTTGCATTGTGATACCTTATTTGTTTGAAACAGTCCCTTTCATTATGGATATATTTCGTCACTTGCTGAGTTGTTTTTAGCTTACTCCATTGTTATATAAATCTTTCAGGTCAGCTTGTCACTCTTTGAGATATTTGTATTGGCTGAGGAAGTGGAGAGCTATTCAGAATCATGGGCAAGTCTTGTTGGTTGTTAGGTTACTATTGTATAAGTGTATTTTGTATGTAATGAATTATTGTCGACAGGTTTGAATTGTTATATGATGTAAAAGTGTTAAAGGACCTATCTCATTTGGAATTTTGGGATGTTAAGTTTAGTTTATCATGATATGAATTTGTGAAAGAAATGGTTGGAGTGCTGATTATATAAAATGTTTAGCTTGTGGATTTATAACTATTGTTCGCGTTTGTTAAGTTGGCTTAGGTTTCCATAAAGGTGAATTTTTTAGTGATGTGATATATGATTATAAACTGTACAGGTTTTATAGATGTTAATTTGATTGAATGTTTTTCAGTATCCTCAAATGTTAGTTTGGATCCTGGATTGATTTGTGATGAAAAAATTTTAATTTTATCGATATTTTTGGAGGGGCATGACACATCCGTAGTCGATAAGTTGAGTGAATTATTATAAAGATAATAATTCACTTAGCCAAAAGGAGTTATGACTGATATGACTCACGGCCAGCTCGATATTGGGCCTAGAGGGTCACACACATATAGTAGGCATTGCAATGAGTAAAGGTTTGGATATAAGATATCTGCTAGAGTCCCTATCTTATTGGATATCCAATAAGCTCCTGAATTATTGAATCTTATGGATGAGATCCAATAAGAGCCAATAAGAGATTATTGGATAGAGATCCACTAATGGAGATCCAAAACCCAATAGGGTAGGATCCATTATGGTTAAGTTGATAGGGGACCTCTATAAATAGGAGGGAATCAATGGTTTATAAGCTACAGCCTTTTGGTTGCCTCTCTTATTCTCCTTCCTCTCTCCTCCTCAAAGCAGGTTTGGAGTTTTAAGAAGCAACATTGTAGCCTTACTGTGTGCATCACCGCTAGAGAGGATGGCGCTTGACCTCCTTCACCCTCTCTTATAGAACTTTAGAGATTTAGAGATATACAATCTCCCTAGATAACACAATCTTTAATATAAACAGTTATATGTTTCATGATTTTTGCGCACCAATCTTCGCATGATGACGAACATATCTTTGGAAATTACAAATTTTGTTTTTTTATGTTCTTCCGCTGTGCGCATGTAATGTTGCCCCCTAGATTTCCCAACATATGTCTCCAATGGTTTCACTAGGTTCCATTTAAAACAATTCAAAACTATACATCAATGATTAATTTTCTATTCTTTAACCCTACTTATGCCTTCATGTGTGATTTCAAGAGTGTACCAAATATCATGTACAATTTCACAAGTCAGAATATGATTAAACTCATTTTTATTCAAAGCACAAAATAAAGCATTCATAGTTTTTGCATTTAATGAAAATTATTTTTTCTCAAAATCATTCTATTCATTCATAGGTTTAGAGGATTATTAAAAATCATATTCAACAATATTCCATAAATCAAAGTTTAAAGAAAGCAAGAAAACTCTTATTCATGTTTTTCAATATGTGTAGTCCGCCCTATTAAACATAGGACGATGAGTGATATAAAGACCCTCTTGAAAGCCAAAAAAAGTCATCTCTCTTAGGTGTTAATCCAAGGGAGAGAAACGTCACTCTGATACCAACTGTTAGGATCATGAATTAGTGCTTTCGTAAAATCACATCAGTTTAAAAACTTCATTCAGAGAAATCATATCAAAAAGATGTTTAAACTTAAAACACTTATAAGAGTAGTAATGAGCAGGTAAACTAGTTGCAAAATAAGTGAACGAGTAGAGATAGGAGGTACACCAATTTTATAGTGGTTCGATCATCGTGACCTAAATCCACTCCCGATTCCTCTTCACTGGAGGCCATCGGCTTCGACTACCGATCTTCTTTCTAATGGGTGGAGATCTATTAGAAAATCTAGGGTGACATCACATGTTTAGCAGAAGAACAAAAAAATAAAATCCTAGAACTCTCACAAAAAACAAGGTTTCATCATCGTGCAAAAGTCGGTGCATAAAAACCCGCGAAATCGAAAAACTATGCATAAGAGAATTACTTAGGGAGATCATATATCCCTGTAAACCTACAGATCTATAGGAGAGGATGAAGAAGATCCACTATCTTCTCTAGTGGTGATCCATATGGTAGGGGCTGCGAAGATACTCTTCAAATTGCCCAAAACTATTCCTCGTATATACCACGAAATCAAGAAGGGGCTACCCCTTCTTGCTATCCACATGCCCCCAAATAGGGGCTGTAGTATGAGGAGGAGAAGAAGAGAGGAGAATAGAAGGAGGTAGCTAAAAAGAACCTCTAGCCTATGGGTCTTTGGTTCCCTCCTATTTGTAGAGGTCCCCTATCAACTTAACCCTAATGGATTCTACCAAATTGGGTACTGGATCTCCGTCTAACTACCCAAGCCTCTTAGATTAGTGGGTCTCTACCCAATAATCTCTTATTAGCTCTTGTTGGATCTCATCCATAGGATCCAATAATTAAAGGGCTTATTGGATATCCAATAAGATAGGGGCTCCAACGAATATCTCATATTCGAACCTCTACTCATCGCAATGTCTACCATTTGTGTGTAACCCTCTAGGCCCAATATCAAACTGGCTATAAATCATACCCATTAGAAATCCTTCTAGCTCAGTAAATTATTATCTCTATAATAATTCACTCGACTCATCGATTATGGACGTACTAGGCCACTACACCGTAATCCTCAAACAAGACAAGGGAATCTAATCCTTTGCACCTATCTATCCTCAGTTACTATATACGTATTGTTAGGATCGAGTCAACACTAAGAGGGGGGGTGAATTAGTGCTATCATAAAATGTACATCAATTTGAAAATCTTCATACAATTAAAATCGATATTTGAAAGAAATTGAAATTAAAAGCATTCGTAAGTATAGTGAATAAGTAAATAAAGTAGTTTGCAATGAAAGTAAAGAGCTTAAAGTAAATGTAAATCGAGTTTGATAGTAGTTCAATCATCATGACCTACATCCACTCCCGATTCCCCTTCAATCGAGGCCATCGGCTTCCACTCCCGATTCTCCTTTTGATAGGCTTAGGAGAGAAGATTTACAACCTCTCTTTTAGACCTGACTCCTCCCTTAGAACCCTTCTGACTCTAAGAGGAAGAGACTCACAAATCTAGAGAGATTACAATTTTTACTCAAGTATTCTTTCCCCCTCTTTTGCTCAAATTCATGCATTTCCATGCAGGGAATAGCTAGGGTATTTATAGAACCCAAATGGCTTTAAAATTGGAGTAAAAAATGGTCTAGTCCTAGGTTTCCTAGGTCCTGATGGTACCACTGCTTATGCTGGCAGTACTATCGCCTGCAACACTAACACTAGGCAGTACCACCACACAGTCTGGCGGTACCACTACTTGACATAGTCTAGGAGACTATGTCTGGGAGGTACCACCACCTAACACCATACCGCCTAACACTGGGTGGTGCCATTGCCTAGTCTGGTGATACTACCGCTTGACATATTCTCGGAGACTGTCTTGGAGATTGAGCCTTTAGCGATGTCATCGCTTGGACCGACGGTGCCACCACTTGACCCAACTTTTGGGTCACTAAATGGGTCTTTCTCTTGGCCCAAAATAGATTAGATCTAGTGGGGATCAAGATCCAATCAGCTTCTTAGTGTAAACTCGAGGGACTCGACAAATCACACTAAGCCCAAAAGGTAGGCAACTCTTGCCGATCACAACTCCTTATGATTCCCGTCCTATTCGACCTCTAAACCACTATGGTCTCAAGAGACTCGACCAATCATGATATTCGGTAAAGTTAACACCATCGTTATAAGATGGGTTTGATTCGATGATATACCCTCGAGGGACTCGACCAAGCATATCATATCCTTAGGTCACCGGTGATATCTCTATGTCATAGGCAAGATAGTGAATCGCGATATAGGTGAGCCTCGAGGGACTCGACCAACTCAACCTATATCGAGAATCGGTCCCTACTTATAAAGATGGAAGACCACATGGGTCAACCTAATTACCTCACGTTTACCAACTTAATATTATCGAAAGAGGGGATATTGATTTGGTCTCCTAATATGACATGTCACGCACATATATATTTAATATATATCTACATCGCATGTAAATATATATACATATCTAGTAGATGTATAAATCACATGAGCAATCACACCATATGATCATGGACCACAACCTAATGTGATCAAGCCCGAGCTAGTGGGCCTAATCATTCACATCAAGATCTATGCGTGTAGCAGTACATCTCAATGTCCTATAATCATCTATCTCGTCCTCGTCAATTCCGTCGACATCTCGACGCATCTCCATGCATCGCGATCGTCCGTCTCGTGGGTCCTACTATTGCTTCCATGCTCACACTATGCCTCTTCTTGTGATTATAACTTAATCATAGGCACACAGGCCCGATAATAAATGAGAAATAAAATGGAGACCTGCAGGCCCTAATAATAATTATAATCACATCATATGTACATACATCAAACGGTCCATGATTATCTGTCCACATATAATACATCACATGTATACATCATCATCATATAGGACGTCTATATAATAATAATAATCAATTAAATCTTTTAATTAATTAATATTTTTTGAAATTAGGGACATATAAGGAATTTTTTGAATTATGATGGGTATTTTTATAATTTGGATAAAAGGATAGAATTTAGAATTTCTAAAATTTTGAGGGGCAAAACTATCTTTTGCCCAAAACCCTACTGCTTCCCTACTGTGTTGTGGCACTGAGGCCGTCACCACCCTACCTAACGATGGCTCGCCAATGGGTGCTATGGCAATGGGCGACACTGCCCTTGCGGGTGACCATCGCCCTAACAAGCACCATTGCGGGCATTGTGCTCGCGGGTGGTGCCACACCAACCGATGAGCATCGCTTGCTAGGGCTCGTGTGGGCATAATGTCCGCGTGTAGGCTGTCGCTATTGTTGGCAACTCACGTATAGGCCCAACGCCCGCAGGCACCGCCCTTACGTGTGGGCATAGTGCCCATGCTCAAGCGACCCTGCTTGTAGGTGCCCAACCCACAGGTGGTGCCTACTGCAGGTAGGCCGCAGGCAGCAACCCGTTAACCGCTAGCCTCTTGCATGTAGATGGCGGCCAAGGCCACCATCTGTGAGGGCAACAATAGTTGCTGCCCTTTCTTACTTTTGCGTCAATAACTTTGACGTCAAAAAGCCTCTCTAAACCACAACATATGCAGTTCAAAACTAATCTTTCATACGAACAAACTCACTCTGATACTACTATTAAGAAATCTAGGAGGTAACTGTTAGAACCCTTGCAGATTCTAAGCTTGGGGTTGATCTCTTTAGGGGATCGGCCTCCTGGAACTCTATAGGGGTTCCTTCCTCCAAGTTGCTGCTCAAAGGCTGCAGAAAAGATTCATCTATTGCTTATCAAAAGAGTAGGAATACATGACTATTTATAGGGTTTCTAAACCCTAACTCCTAATAGGACTCTTACTCAAGACTCCTACTCAATTAAGACTTCTACTCAAGACTCCTAATAGGACTCCTACTCAAGACTCCTATTCCTTTACAACTCCTAATTCTTCTTTAAGAAATAACCTCCAAACCCTAGCCGGCCTCTTCACCTCTTTAATAAGGGTCGGCTTAGGTAGGTTTTACATGAATGCCCCAATCAATTAGGACTCTCCTAGCTAGAGTCCTAACAGACCCGTCCTCTTCAAATCAGCCTTGTCCTCAAGGCTAACAATCCATGAATTCTGTGAATTTGATCTTCAAGTCGTCATAGTTCTCCCAAGTGACACCTTCTACTAGTAAGTTCACCCATTGTATTAGCACTTCAGTAATGGGTCGTCGTCGTCGAGTCACGATTCGTCGATTAATAATGACACTCAACTGGGTCTGGAGTTCTCTTTGGGTAGTCATATTCGGTGGGTGGCTTTGGGCTGTCTCCAAGCACCTGTTTATCACTTCCGTCTGGCCATCGGTTTGTGGGTGATACGTCGTACTTGTTTTCAATTTAGCGCCCTGCATATGGAATAACTCTGTCCAAAATCTGCTTGTGAAGATGCAAGTAGAATTTGGCACAAGCACAATGCGTCCCTTATAGCGTAATTCTTTTGAGTCCCAATTGTAATGAGCCACGGAGTTTAGTGCTTCCTCCAATTTTTTTATAATCTTACTAGTCTCTGGATCTTCTTGCCATTCCATCTTAATATCCTCAAGGAAGTTGCTAGTCGAAAGTGAAACGATCGAAAATTTAGCTTGCTTAGGTAGTTATGAAAGCGCATCTGCAACAACATTCTCTTTCCCCTTTTTGTAAGTTATTTCATAATCAAATCCAAGAAGTTTTGTTACCCATTTTTGCTGCTCAGGGGATGATATCTTTTGCTCCAAAAAGTACTTGAGGCTTTTATGGTCAGTTTTAATTTGAAATTGTCGACCGATCAAGTAGGGTCTCCACCTCATTGTTGCGCGCACAATGGCAAGCATCTCCTTGTCATATGTTGATATATTTTGATGGAAGGGAGATAATGCCTTGCTAGTGTATGTGAGTAGTCGACAATCTTGCATGAGAATGACTCCAATTCCGATTCCAGATGCATCGACCTCAATAATGAAGGGTCGGTTGAAATTTGGTAGTGCTAGCACCGGCGTCGTCGTCATGGCTGCCATAAGTTTGTCGAAGGCAGCGGAGGCTTTGTCCATCCATTGGAAGATATCTTTTTTCAGTAAGGGAATAAGTGGTGCACTGATCTTTCCATAGTTTTTCATGAATTTGCGGTTGTAGTCTATTAAACTAAGAAAGCCACGTAGCGATTTTATGTTCCTCGAGGTCAGCCAGTTTTGCATTGCTCCAATTTTAGAGGGGTCCACTATCACACGTTCCTCTGATATGATATGCCCAAGATATTCCACCTTCTGGTGAAGAAAGCAAAAATTTGTAGTGGCCGTTGTGTGTTCAAAAGGTAGTTTTCGGTATATCTTCTTTGCACCCTCATATTTAATGATACCCGGATCGAAGGTCCAGCTTTGTGAAGATTTGTGCTCCCTTTCATTTAGCAATTCATCTGCTATTGGAATAGGATATTTATCCTTGACGGTTATTCCGTTGAGGGTTCGGTAATCAACGCACATTCGCCATGTTTCGTCCTTCTTTCGTACGAAGAGCATTGATGAAGAGTAGGGGCTGCAACTTGGTCGAATAACTCCTGTTTTGAGCATCTCTTTTATAATCCTTTCTATTTCATCCTTCTGCAGATATGAATGTTGATATAGCCAAATATTTGCAGGAGATTTGCCCAGAAGAATCGGTATACAATGATCATGTCGATGGGCAAGAGGTAGGTTGCGCGGTTCGTCAAATATATCTGAAAATTCAGCAAGCAAAGGAAGTAGGTTTGGATCTTCAAATTCTATTGGCTCTCCCTTAGTTTGCTGCTCAAGTTGTACCAAAAAGCTGCTGCATGCTTTATGCAAAACCTTCTCCATTTGTTGTGTGCAAATCATCATTACGTCGCCCCCACGTTTCCCGTGTAGAATCACCTGTTTCTCTTTGCTGTAAAATCTCAAAATTAGTTTCATAAAATTCCAGGAAACATCACTTAATGTCATCAACCATTCAATTCTGAGCATGGCCTCATGATCATCAAGAGGGAGGAGGAAGAAATTGGTCATAATTTCTTGGTCTTGCAGCAATAGTTTCACCTGCGGGCATCTTTGGTCGCACTTTAGGATTCTGCCGTCAGCAACCTTTACATCGAACTTGCTGCAACCTTCTATATGTAGTGCCATCCGAGTAGCAACCTTACTGTTTAGGAAGTTATTAGTACTGCCCGTGTCGATGAGAACAGTGATCGGTTGTTGTTTGAGAAGGCCTCCAACTTTCATCATTTGCGGGTTGGAGTAGCCGGCTAATGCGTGTACCGTAACGTCGGTTGGTTGTGGCTCTTCTTCTACATCTTCTTCATTATGTTCAAAGCTCTCTTCTGGATGTTCAATGACCTCTTCTTCTACTGGTTCAATCATAAGAAGCCTCCCTTTTCTACAGTGATGCTCGCGGCTCCACGGCTTGTCGCAATGCCAACATAACTCCTTTGTAGATCGCTCCCGAAGCTCTTCTCTTGTCATCATTTTTGGTGCAAGAACTTGATTAATAGTAGGGGGGGGTGAGGGCTTCTGCATTGTAGGTTGAGAAGCGATCCTAGTTCTTCGGGCTTCATGGTTCAATCGCTCCTCTTGATGTCGTGCGAAAGAGATGGCTGCCATAAGCGTGTACGGTTGTCGTGCTTTAACTTCTCCCCGGATCTCCAGCTTCAAGCCCTCAATGAAGGTCCCCAATAGCTGTTTTTGAGACCAATCACGAGTTTGATTAGATAACATTTCAAACCTGGTTTGGTACTCCCGAACGGTAGAGGTTTGTCGGATCTTTGCTAGAACGTCAATGTTCTCGTAATCGATTGGTCCGAAGCGGATCAATAGTCCTTCTTTAAATTGTCGCCATGAGAGAACTCCATGAGCATATTTAAACCAGTGAAACCATTGTATGGCATCCCCTTCAAGATGTATAGCTGCAATTTCCACCATAGATGCATCCACGGTTTTGTGGTACCGAAAATATCGCTCTGCACGCGAGATCCAACCAATCGGGTCTCCTTCTTCCCATCTAGGGAAGTCCACCCTCATTCGTGGATAGTTGAGATCAGTCATTGAACCTCTCCTCTCTTGGAAGTCATCTCTTCGGGCTTGGTGCGATTGGTTAGAGCTCTCTCCTTGATGTGATTTCTTCGAGCTTAGTGGTCGGCCCAAACTGAGTTCGGTAAAGAGAGTCCGAATCTTATCTTCCATTCGCACCTCCAAGGCTTCGAATTTAGCATTGATTGCCTCCCTAGATGCCATAGAATATGCCTCCAATTCTGTGATGTTTAGATCTCTCTTTTGTTGTCGGGTTAAAGGCAAGTATGGGTTGAGAGAAGTGATGGTCGAAAGGGTTGGTGGATTGGTGGATGTAGGCTGCGGTTTAGGCTTGTTTTGTGGCAGTTTTGGGTGCAGTTTGAGGGTGTGGTTTGGTGGAGTTTTAGGGCTACCGATGAAGGTTTTAGATCTATGGTAGATGGCAGCAAAGGTTCGATAGAAATCGGTGGAAGTTTGCTGCAGAATTGTGTTATCTTGTAAGAGCAGAATTATCATCGAAGAAACAGCGGATTCTCGATGAAATTTCCATCAAAACTTGAGAGATTTGAGGAGGGAATTGGCAGCAAAATCTCAGTTTATATGGCAGCAAGGATGTCCAATTTAATCAAGAAAATTTCGGCAGTATAATAGCAAGGAAATTGGTGTAAGTTGCGATAGCAGAATTCTCGTCGAAAAATTTCAACGGTTTGTGATGAAAATTTGCAGCAACACAAAATTGTTTTTAGAGATATATTCCTCAATAGATCAATCTTAGATGGAAGCCAAGATGATCTATAAAGTGTAGAGAAAATTTTGTTCAAAAAAGATTACAAATAGATCGGTTAAGGCAACAATATGCGGCTGAAATTTTCTGCAGCACAGATTTTGAAGTGTAGCAGATTGGACGTAAAAGACCAGTGGTTTATATTGAGAATTTTTTGATAAAACCAAAAGGAAATCCACTGTTAGGAAGTATCAAATCTATCATAAAAATTTTGTAGAGATTTGGATAGAAAAAATGCAATAGCAAGATCAAACAAACTATGCTATGCGGCTGAAATTTTATAGTGCAGATTTTTAAGTATAGCAGATTAGACGTAAAAGATCAATGGTTTATATTAGGAATTTTTTGACAAAACCAAAGAGAAATCTGCTATTAGGAAGTGTCAAAGCTGTCATAAAAATTTCGTAGGGATTTGGATAGAGAAAACGTAGTAGCAAGATCAAACAGACTGTGCTATGCGGCTGAAATTCTGCAATGTATCTTTCATCGTAGAGATGAAAACTTTGCGACGAAAAGTTTATGCAGCAATATAGGAACAAATTTTTTTTTTAGATTTTCGAATAAAGATAACTAAATTGCAGCAGCAGTAAGGTAGGAAACCAGAACCTGTTGCAATTCACGGGGAGATCAAAAGATGATCTGCGGTGGAGATGACGGCGAAATTTGGTGACGATCTTTTAAGCAATTGTGGGAATTGCTTTGGGCGGCTGTGGAGGGATGATGGATGGCTGTGGAAGGGCAGCGAGATGCCAAGAACGCTGCTCTGATACCAAGTGTTAGAACCCTTGCAAATTCTAAGCTTGGGGTTGATCTCTTTAGGGGATCGGCCTCCTGGAACTCTATAGGGGTTCCTTCCTCCAAGTTGCTGCTCAAAGGCTGCAGAAAAGATTCATCTATTGCTTATCAAAAGAGTAGGAATACATGACTATTTATAGGGTTTCTAAACCCTAACTCCTAATAGGACTCTTACTCAAGACTCCTACTCAATTAAGACTTCTACTCAAGACTCCTAATAGGACTCCTACTCAAGACAAGACTCCTATTCCTTTACAACTCCTAATTCTTCTTTAAGAAATAACCTCCAAACCCTAGCCGGCCTCTTCACCTCTTTAATAAGGGTCGGCTTAGGTAGGTTTTACATGAATGCCCCAATCAATTAGGACTCTCCTAGCTAGAGTCCTAACAGTAACATCACATACACAACGAAAGAATATAAAAAATAAAATTTTAAAATTTTCCATCGATATGTTTGTCGTCATGCAAAGATTGGTGCATAAAATCCATAAAATTAAAAACTACATATATTAAATATTGCATTATCTAGGGAGATCATATATCCCTAAATCCCTATAGATCTGTCAGAGAGAGTGAAGGAGGTCAAGCGCCTTCCTCTCTAGCGGTGATCCATACAGTGAGGCTGTAATAACGCTCCTCAAATCTCTAAGCTTACTATCTCAGGAAGAGAAGGGGAGGAGAATAGGAGATGGCAACCCAGAGAGGCTCTATCCTATGAACCTTTAGTTCTCTCCTATTTATAGAGATCTCTTGTCAACTTAACCCTAATGGATTCTGCCTTATTGGGTATTGGATCTCCATCCAACTATCCAAGCCTCTTAGATTATTGGATCTTTATCCAATAATCTCTTATTGGCTCTTATTGGATCTTATCCATAGGATCCAATAATTTCAGGGCTTATTGGATATCTAATAAGATAGAGGCTCTAACGGATATCTTATATCCGAATCTTTACTCATCACAATGCCTACCATATGTGTGTGACCCTTTAGGTCCAATATCGAGCTGGCCATGAGTCATACATGTTAGAACTCCTTTTGGCTTAGTGAATTATTATATAAATAATAATTCACTCGACTCATCGACTATGGACGTACTAGGCCACTACGCTGTAGTCCCCAGATGATACAAGGGAATCCAATCCATTGGACCTATTTATCCTTAGTTACCGTATACTTATAGTCTCTCATCCATGTAATATCTCAAAGACTGTATACTAGTCATAGTACTTGTCAGACCCATATGGTTTCTACTCAAGTCTTGTTCCAATCGGATTCTCTTGGAGAACTCTTTCTCTGTCAATCAGAATGACCTTGGCTAGGGATTTGTCTGAGCAAAAACACATGTGATATTTCTCTTATGACCCTGAGAGTGGATGATCCTCTATCGACACTCAATAGCTCTCGTATGGTTGGTTGCCACTCCCGATGATCGGCTATGCTAGATCTAGAATTTCTAGACCTATAAGTCTGGTATGAAAGGATAGAGTACTCATACAGGACATCCTTGGTGTCTTAAGTCTAAGGACTAGGTACACCACTAGGATAACGGAATCGCTATCTGACAATGAGTTATCATTAACCATCCAACATTCCATGATCGGATCAATCAGTGACCTCATTCTCCAATGAGCACCTGCACTATATCCCTAGTGTCCCCACATGAGTAGCTATAAGATCAACAAATCCATCATATGGATAGGTATATAGCACACTAGTCTATCTAGTTATCTCGATATCCCTCTCGAGTAACCTATGACCGGGGTTATTTAGGATCTGTGTTTAAAGGTGAATCGGTCTCAATATCGTCATCTCATCATGATCTAATTCCCATTGCACGGATCAATGGACATCACAATATATTCATATAATAGAAAATATAAAGTGATAAAATGATAAATAATAATAATAAGCAAAAAGACTACGTGTCAAGTCACACGTGCCATGACTCACGTTATTGGCTTGCAGGGCACCTATAACTAGCAATCCTAGCGTGGATGAGGCTCTTGGATATCTGATATCATTGAGTTTTTCCCTATTCCTCAAACAGTTTACGGATATGTAGGAGAATAGATATAGCATCCATTTTTTCATGCTATCTCTGTAACTCAGGAGTTATGGAGCCTAATATGTAATACTGAGTAAGAGTGGAATCATCTATGTACTTCATGTAGTGAGCGATCTCATCCTCGCTTGCCCTTTCCTTGGGCATAGGCATCACTGTATTAAGGACAAATGTGATTTTCTCTACCGTGAGAATAATTCTGAAGATGTGGAGTCAATCCATATAATTCAAACCAGTGAAGAGGTTGACATCAAGTATGCCATATAAGGGATTTGAAAGCAATATTTTTTGAAAATAAAGATGTAGTAGAAATAAATAACAAGCAAATTTTGTAAAAAAATAAATAAATAAGATATGGACTTCTATCTTAATCTAGTCCTACTACACTCTCAACACATGAAATAGAAGTCTTCGGCAGACTTCTAGTGGGGATCGGGTTCTAATCAGCGTCTTAGTATAACCTCGAGGGACTCGACCAATCACACTAAGTCCAAAAGCTAGGCAACTCTTGCCTATCACAACTCCTTATGATTTCCATCCTATTTGGCTTTCGAACTATCATAGCCTCAAGGGACTCGACCAACCATTGCTAGTCATATGTGCCCTACAAGCCAATCACATGAGTGATGGCACGTGTGACTTGACACGTAGTCTTTTTTTTTATTATGTTTTAGCATTTATCACTATATATTGCTTGTTGCTTATATATATATATATATATATATATATATATATATATATATATCCTTGGATTTGTGTAATGGGAATCGAATCGTGTTGAGATCACGATAATGAGACAGATACACTTTTAAACACAGATTCTAAATAATCTCAGTCATAGGTTACTCGAAATGAACATCGAGATAACAAGATAGACTGGTGTGCTGTATACCCATCCATATGATGGATATAGTTGGTCTAAAAGCTGCTTGTGTGGGGACACTAGGGATACAATATAGGTGCTCATTGAAGAATGAGTTCACTAATTGATCCGCTTATGGAATGCTGGATGGCTGATGATGCCTTATTGTCAGACAATGATTTTGTAGTCCTAGTGGTGTATCTGGTCCTTAGACTTAAGACATCAAGGATGTCCTGTATGTGTGCTCCACTCTTTGATACCAGACTTATAGGTTTGGATGTCCCAGATCTAGTATAGCCGGTCATCGGGAGTGGCAGTCAACCTTACGAGGGCTATTGAGTATCGATAAAGAATCATCCACTCTCGGTGTCATGAGAGGAATATCCCATGTGTTTTTACTCAAACAAATCCCTAACCATGGTCATTCGAATTAAGAAATAAAAAGTTCTCCGAGAGAATTCGATTAGAGCGAGACTCGTGTAGAAACCTTATAGGTCTGATAGCACCATACTTGGTATACGATTTTTGGGATATTAGATGGATGAGAGACTATAGGTATATGGTAACTAAGGACAGACTGGTCCAATGGATTAGATTTCCCTATATCGTTTGGGGACTACGACGTAGTGGCCTAGTACATCTGTAATTGATAAGTCAAGTAAATTATTATGGAGATAATTATTCACTAAGCTAGAAGGAGTTCTGATAGGTATGACTTACGGCCAGCTCGATATTGGGCCTAGAGGATCACAAACATATGGTAGGCATTGCGATAAGTAGAGGTTCAGATATGAGATATATGCCGAAGCCCTTATCTTATTGGATATCCAATAAGCCCTTAAATTATTGGATCCAATGGATGAGATCCAATAAAAGCCTATGATAGATTATTGGATAGAGATCTACTAATCTAAGAAGCTTAGGTAATTGGATGCAGATCTAATACCCAATAAGGGAGGATCCATTAGGGTTTGACAAGGGACCTCTATAAATAGGAGGGATTAAGTGGTTTATAGGCTAGAGCCTTTACTTGCCTCTCCTATTCTCCTCTCCCTCTCCACCTCAGAGTAGGCTTGGAGTTTTGAGGAGCATCATCACAGCCCTGTTGTGTGGATCACCACTAGAGAGGAGGGCGCTTGACCTCCTTCACCCTCTCCTAGAGATCTTTAAGGATATAAAGATATATGATCTCCCTATGTAACACACTCTACTCTATATGCAGTTTTAAGTTTCATGAATTTTTATGCATTAATCTTCGCACGATGACGAACAAACCGTTGGGTCTTGGGGATTTTACTTTTTTGTTCTTCCACTGCGCAAGTGATGTTGCCCACTAGATTTCCCAATAACCATAATGTTCAGTTAAGTCAACACTCGACCAATTCAACCAATGTCAAGAATCGATCCCTTCCTATAACAATGGAAGGCCATGTGGGTTAATCTAATTACCTCACGTTTACCCTACTTAATATTATCATGAGAGTAAATTTTGATTCGATCTCCTAATGTAATGTATCGTACACATACATATTTAATATATATGCACATCATATGCAAATATATATACATATCTTGTAGGTATATAATCAATCATGCATCATATGAGTAATCACACCAGATGATCATGGACCATATCCTTGTTGAATCTCAGATTTTGATGATGAAACCAATTGATAGTGTTTATCTGATCTGCATTTTGAGTGATGCAGGAAGCTTTGATCAAGACGAGATAATTAAAGTAGGAAGAATCATGTTGGGCTAGAGTGGAACATGTCAGAAGATTAGACGTCGAGCTGGAGGATCGATCGACATATCGACAAAAGGCCTCGGGCCATGAGATCGGGCATCGGGCTAAGAAGAGCAAAAATTACGCTAAGGAAATCAAAGTTTCAAAGGTCAATTGGCCAATAGGCTATAAGAGAGGAGGATGTACTGAAAAATCGAATAAGGCGTTGACGAACTAATTACATGTTGGACAATAATTGATTAGCTTTATAATAATTGTTTAGATCAAAGTAGGTTTTAGGTGTAATTGGGTTAGAACTGGGCCAACTCAATTAGGGGTCAATTGGGCCCAAGTTTGGGTTATGTTGGGCCAAGTGAAAGGCCCAAACAGTGACCCAAATTGGTGGAAAAGTTGGTGGCACATTCTCCGAGACTATGTCAAGCGGTGGTATCGCTAGTCTAGGTGGTGTTACTACCCAGACTTAGTCTCTGAGACTGTTAGATGGTGGTACCGCTAGTCTAGATAGTGGTACCACCCAAACATAGTCTCCTAAGCGGTGGTACAGCCTAGTGTCAGTGCTACAAGCAGTAGTACCGCTCAGTATAGGCGGTGGTATCACCAGGACCCGGGAAACCCGGGATGAGACCTTTTTTAACTCCAATTTTGAAGCCATTTGGGGTCTATAAATACCCTAGCTATTCCTGCATCGAGTAGCAAGAATTGAGAAATTGAGTGGAAAAAAGGGGGAAAACACTTGAGAAAAAATTGGAAAACTCTCTTAGGATTTAGGATCACTTCTTCCTAGTATTTAGAAGTTTGTCTAAAGGGAGAAGTGAGGTCTAAAAAAAAGAGGCTTATAAGGGTTGTCTCCTAAACCCATGAAAAGGAGAAAGAGTATAAAAGGGTAGTTGATCTTCACCCATTGAAGAAAGATTGTTAATGGATGCCAGTGGCATCGATAGAAGAGGAATTGGCAGAGTGGATGTAGGTCACGAAGACCAAACCACTATAAAAATTTGGTTTGCATTTACTTCTTGCTATTTACCTTTATTGTAAATTGAATTCTTCTTTCACTATGCTTCCGTATGATTTTAAGTTAACACATTTCCGAGATCAGTTTTAATTAGAACAAAGATTTTTTTTAAAATCGACATTTTTATCCGCTGCACTTTACAACTCGATTCTCCTTTTGACATATTCAAGAGAGAACCTTTACACCTCCACTTACTCCGTCCGAAATAGAATTCTAGACACTTAGGCTAAAAGAGAAGAACTCTCAAGATTACAACAACATTTTTCCCAATTTATGTTCCCAATTGTTGTATTATCTGAGTACGGATCAGAGGGGTATTTATAGGCTCCAAATGGATTCATGGAGCCTAAAATTGTCTCATCTTCAATTTTCGGGATACCACCACTTGTGTGTTAGGACCCTTTTTCTAAGCTTTTGAATAATGTTTATTGAGTCTGTTTAGTCCAGTTGTTTATTGAGTCTATTTAGTTCAGTTAGAGTCAGGTAGAGGTTTATTTAATATTTATTTATTATTAAGAGTCCAAGTCTTGGTGGACTCTAGGTGGAACTCTATAAGTAGTGATGTAACTGCTTCTTTTTGGAAAATCAATGAATGAAATATTATTCCACTTTGTGGACAAACCCTAGGAGGTCGATCCCCTCGAAGCGATCAAGGAGGGCCGATCCCCTCGAAGCGATCAAGGAGGGCCGATCCCCTCGAAGTGATCAAGGAGGGCCGATCCCCTCGAAGCGATCATTATCATTCCCTTTTCTTTCCTTTCTTCCACAAGACTTTAGGGTCTTATCAATTGGTATCAAAGCGGTGATCCTCGGCGTTCTCGCTGCAGTGTTGCCGTAGTTATTAAAAAAAAAAATTTGTGTGAGGAAGGGTGAAGCCGGCAGCCACGAACGTCGATCCTTCTCAACCGAGAAGGAACCTCTGCGTCTTGGTCAGCGACCACTGTTGCCCCTCTTACCATCTACATCGTCGCTACTACCCAGCCAGCAGCCGCCACCACTGTCGCTGCCCCCTTGCTGCAGTTATCTTCGTCTTCGGAAAAAAAAAAAAAAAAAAAAGAAGAAGAAGAAGAAGAAGCCGCAGCCACCTTTGCTTCCCCAACCGGACCCCTGCTTCCGGCCAGCCACCCGCCGCTGCTGCTTCCCGGCCGACGGACTACCATCGTCGTCGCTTCTGCCCAGCTAGCAGCCACCACTGCCACCCTAGCCAGCGACTTCGCCTCCTCGCTGCCCGCATCTCGCTCGAGCGAGAAGGGTCGCGGCCCCCGTTTCCCAGCCAGCGGACCACCCATCTTCGCTTCTACCATCAATGACGCTGCCCTAGCCGCACTGCCATCGCTGCCTTCCCTTGGTTGCAGCTTTGGCCGTGCGATCTGTTGGCATTGCTGTTTCTGTGGTGTGATAGAAACAGAGCAGCCGCCGGTCCCTCTACTGCCATAGGCGCCGGTTACCTCTACCGCCGCCGCTGCTTCCAGGCCACTTCAATGCCACCCCTCTCCTTAATTGCCGAGCTACCACTGCTGCCAGCCACCGTGCGACGACCGCCGCATGCCTCCCAGCCGCGGATCCCCCTTGCCCTGCATCCGTAGTGACAGAAATAGGGCAACTCACCGGTTGCCCTTGTTCCCAACCGTGACACCGCCGACTCCTCCTTCTCCACCGCCGGCGCTGCTAGCTGCAGGACCCTCCTCGGCTATCGTTGGTGACGCTGCACCCAGCCGCGCCACCACTGCTGCCTCCTTCTTCACCGCCACACCGCCGTTGCCAGCATCGCCAGCGGCTCTGGCTGTGGTGCGATAGAAACAGAGCTTCCTCTGTTGCTGCAGCCCCGTCGATCCCTGCCGCGACCCTCGCTGCCTCCTTCTCCACCGTCGTCGCTACACTCTGGCCAGCGACCACCACGGCTGCCAGCCACCGCAGCCTTCTCCTCAACCGCTCGTGATCCTTCCGGCCAACCCCTTATGTGGTGCGACAAAAACAGAGCACGAAGCAACCACCGCCGCACGCAGCAACAAAAAAAAAAAAAACAGTGGCACCCCCTACTGCCGCAGCCGCCGATTGTAACCACCGCCACCGCTGCTCCCAGCCAACGACCAATCTCTCATTCTGCAGCAGCTGCCCTCTAGCAGCGCACGCAGCAACCACAGTAAGTACGCTGCCCTGCCTCAACCCTAGCAGCGCACGCACCATCGATTCCTCTTCTCAACCCCGGCCGCTTCAACGCCGCCTCCCCCTGCTTAGCATCTTCTACCACAACCATAGGTTGCCATGACCGCAACCTCAACCCCGCTACCCGGCGATTGCCCCTTAGGTCCAGCAACTACAACCACATCGACGTAGTCGCCTTTCAGCCCCGGCGCTCTCACCCCACACAGCGACAGAGATATTGGTCAGTGATGATGAAACTAATTGATTGTGTTTAGATGTTTAACTGCATTTTGAGTGATGCAGGTCTACTTGATCAGGATTAGACAGTTGACGCAGGAGGAATTGACGTTGCGCCAGAGGAGATCACGTCAGGATATTGGACGGCAGAATGCTTCGGACGTTGGGCATCGGAACAAGGAGAGCAGAATTGCACCAAGGATATCAGGGTTGCAGAGGTCAACCACCGATTGGGCAATAAGCTGCAAGAGAGAACGATGCGCTGAAGAATCGGACGAAGCGCCAACCAATGACGTGCCGGGCAACAGAATGTCAATTCGCGTTGTCATAATTGTCTAGATCAGAGTAGAATTTTGGCTTGTGTGTGCAGGATTAACTACGATAACGATGAAGACATAAAGCGAAACAAAGTGCCGGAGTCAAGCGCGAAGGATTCGTTGGGAGTTCGAGAGTTCGACGGAAGTCTGAAGGTTCGTCGGGAATGCTGTAGGAACTAGCCGAGAATGAGTAGGGAGCTTGCCGATGGGTTTTCGGAAGCTCGCCGGAAGGTTCGTCGGAAGTTCACGGAGCTCACCGAGAAAGATCATAGCTTGCCGAAGAAGCTAGTTGAAACTCGCCAAGATCAAATCGTGAAGTTTCGGAGCTTGTCGGGAGTCCGTAGAATGGTTTCCGAGAGTTTATCGGAAGACCGTCGAAAGTTCGCCGGAAGCTCGCCGGAAGAAATCTTGACTTGCGGACTTTGTAATAGCTTAGGAAATGTCTTTAAATTCGTAGTTAGCATGTTAATTAGGGTTAAGATTAGGTATTAATCTTATAACCCTGGTAGGGGCCAATTGGGCCCAAGTTTGGACTAGTTTGGGCCAAGTTTGGAGCCCAACTAGTGGGCTGAAATAGTGTAGGCGGTGGCACCGCCAGATTAGACGGTGGCACCGCCCAGAGCCCGAGAGCTAGGCGGTGGCACCGCCGGTCTGGGCGGTGGCACCGCCCAGCACCCGAGAGCCAAGCGGTGGCACTGCTGGACTAGGCGGTGGCACCGCCCAGTACACTGTCAGTGTCAAAACTGACAGGCGGTGGCACCGCCATTGACAGGCGGTGGCACCGCTAGCTTCGGGAATCGAAGAGAAATCAAATTTTGGAGCCCAAATTTGAATCCTCTTGAGGCCTATAAATACCCCTCTATTCTCAGTTGAGAGAACAACCTTTTGAGAAGCTAGAAGTTGAGAAAATCTTTAGGAAAAGTCTTGTTTTCAATAGCTTGAGTGTTCACCTCCTTTCTTTTCATTGAAATCTTTGTAAAAGGGTGAACCACTTGTAAGAGGTTGTAAGAGGGGTGTAAGAAGGAGGTTGATCTTCGCCTAGTAAAGGAAGATCATTAGTGGATGCCGGTGGCCTCGACGGAAGAGGAATCGGAGGAGTGGATGTAGGTCACGATTGACCGAACCACTATAAACTACCGTCTTCTCTGGTTTGCATTTACTTCCTGCTATTACCTTACTGCAAACCCCTTCAATAGCTTACTGCCTTCAATACTTTTCCCTACGCTTTCAATCTAACCATATTTCCGGAATCGGTTTTCAACATACAAAGAAATTTCAGAAATCGACGTAGTTTTTACCGCTGCACTAATTCACCCCCCCCCCTCTTAGTGCCGCTTCGATCCTAACAATTGGTATCAGAGCCCGGTATTTCTCATTTCGGATTTACACCCGAGAGAAATGGCTCTTCATGGCTTTCAAGAGGGCTTTTCGATTTTTCGTCCACCGTTGTTTAACGGATTGGACTACACTTATTAGAAAACTCGAATGAGAGATTTCTTGATTTCTATGAACTTGGATTTATGGAATATTATTGAAAATGGTTTTCAACTTCCCTCTAAACCGATGAACGAATGGTCGGATTTGGAGAAGTATTTTTCTTTAAACGCAAAGGCTATGAATGCCTTATTTTGCGCTTTGGACAAAAATGAGTTCAATCGGATTTCTATGTGCGAAACGGCTTTTGATATTTGGCGAACACTTGAAATCACGCACGAGGGAACTAGTAGAGTCAAAGACTCGAAAGTTAACATTTTATTGCATGATTTTGAGCTTTTTCAAATGCAACCAAGCGAGACTATAGGCGACATGTACACTTGTTTCACGGATGTCGTCAATAATCTAAGAGTTCTTGGTAAATCTTTTTCGAATTTTGACCTCGTAAGTAAGATCTTAAGATCCCTTCCAAAAAGGTGGGATGCTAAAATAACCACAATACAAGACACAAAAAATTTAAATGATTTTCCATTAGAAGAATTAATCGGGTCATTAATGACTTATGAAATGACACTTTTGGAACATTTTGAACCCGATGAGCACTTGAACCACCTTCCAAAGAATAGGAAGGATTTGGAACTCCGGACAAATGAATACCACTTGAGCGATGACTCAAGTGATGAGGACAATGATGAACTTGAACTTCGAACACTAAATCTTAATAAGTTCATTAAACAAAAATCTAAAATAAACAATGAACTTGAACGGAGGAAGAGGCCAAAGAAGAGGAAGGCAACCAAGGATGAATCAAGAACTTCCAAAAGTGAAACGGCGAATTGGGCTTTGACGGGCTTCGACTACAAGGTAAGTAACTCAACTCCCTCAATTTATTTTGAAATTACGTGATACTTTTTATGATGCATTTTCCTCTTTTATTTAGTTTAGAATTCATTTTCTTGAAAATTGCATGTCTAATAATTTAATAATGGAAATGCAAAAATTAGGAATCATGCTTATGATTCTAGTAATTTTAAAAATAATCATGAAAATTGCATGTTTATGATAAACAAAATTATTTTGATTAAAAATGCCTTATGAAATTATGCTATATATGGTTAAGAAGTAATAATGTGTATCATGTTGATTTCCATTGTTATTTCTCGATTTTGATTAAATGAAATCATGTTTGATTTGAAGTAATGCATAATGATGTAATGAAAATATTAAATGTTTTGATACCATGCATGAGATTTTAAAGTTATACATGATAATTTTTGTGATTTATGAATTAGTGATATTTGCCGTAATGAAAGTTTTTTTTTTTGGTTTAAATGATGATAAATGTTTTTGAAGAAGAAATAATATGTATTTTGATGATTTCCAATTTTGATTGAAACCATGCTTGATGTCTTAATGAAAATATAAAGAAGTTTGATATCATGCTTAATGATGATGTATGGATTTTGTATTAAAAACTAAGCTTAAAAAGTTAGATTCACCGAAAAAGAAAAATGCATGACTACAACAAACAAAATGATCTTGATGGAAAATACTTTATGAAATCAATTTCGATGATACATGCTTAATAGATTTCGAAATTATGCATGATGATTCTTGAGACTTATGGATTATCGATTTTTACGGTAATGAAATGGCTTTTCAGTTTTGAACATTGATGCATATTTTTTTTTTGACATAAATGAATAAATCACATGAATAGAAACACTTTAAAAGGAAAATATATTATCATGGGAATTAAAATCATGAATCTATTTGTATCACTTTTGTGAATCTCTTGAAAATGATCTTGATTTGATGATTTAAATTTAAATGAGCTTTATCTTGATTTCTCAAAATTTGTAAATTGAGATTTCTTATGCTTAAGTCAAGATTTTATATGCTTGAATTGAAATTTTTTTTGACATAAATGAAATAAATCACATGAATAGAACACTTTAAAAGGAAAATATATTATCATGGGAATTAAAATCATGAATCTATTGTATCACTTTTGTGAATCTCTTGAAAATGAAATGATCTTGATTTGATGATTTAAATTTAAATGAGCTTTATCTTGATTTCTCAAAATTTGTAAATTGAGATTTCTTATGCTTAAGTCAAGATTTTATATGCTTGAATTGAAATCTTTTTCTCCTAAGGTTCTTTTACGATTTACTAAAGAGAATACCTTTTTCAAAATTCATGACTTAAAATTTCTTTTGAATATCTTTTATTATTTGATCTCCTAAGATTTTCTTTTGATTATTTTAGAGGAGGTTTTTCAAAAGAAATCATGCCTTTTGGTATACACATATTCTAATCCTTCATGATATGATTTTTATGCAATTGCTTGTATTCATGAAAATATTCATCTCATCACCCAATTAATTTTTCTTGATATTCCTAATGTGATGAATGAAATTATGCATGAAATACAAATGAGAAGTTAATTATCATGCATGATAGGATGTAATGAATATTGACATTTAGATACTATCATTTGAAAAAGTTATGATCATACATGGCAAGATGCAATTTGACATATTAATACCATGATGATTTGAAATGTTTATGATTTGAAATGATGCATATGCTTTTTATTATGATGATGTATGTGATGTATTGCATATACTGTGTATCATGAATGTTTTAAATGATAAATGTTTGGTACCAACAATCATGAAGAGATTAATACTTAAAATGTTGATTTAATGTTCGGTATCATGAATACTTTATTATCATACATGAAAATAGTGATAAATATTTTGAAAATAAATATTTGAATCATGTTAGATGATTTTATATTTTGTGCATGATGAGTTATAGTGATGATTGAAACAATGATTGAAATAATATGAATGATAAAACATGAGATTGTCTATAATGCAAATTTATTAATCTCATGATGTGTAAACTGAAATAATGATTGAAATATTGATGTAATTATAAATGATGATTTGATAATATGCATGAAATACTCTTGATATTATTTTGATGCATACAAATGAAAAGTTTTGATCATGCATGGTAGGATATAATTTGACAAGTTGATACCATCATGATATGAAACATTTATGATTTACAATGATCCATGCAATACTTGTGCTTTCTAATTATGATGTGATGTATTGCATATGATGTAAATCATGATTTAAAATACTATGAGTTGTTGCTAAAATGATGTATTAGAAATGTTTATTTAATGTTTTGTGTCATGAATGCTCTAAATGATGAATGTTTGGTATCATGATCAAAATGTTTATAAATAATTAAAAATTTTAGTATCATGTATGATATCCTCATAATGTTAATCGATTTATTCAATATCGTGCATGAATGAAATATAAGGTTTTTGAAAATGTGCATATTCTAATTTGAAAATATAATGATGCACAAATAAGATTGATACTTACCTTTGTCATAATTGATGTAAAGAGATTTCCCTTCTTTTTGACAATGACAAAGGGGGAGATAGCTAATTTGCACAAGTCAAGAAGATGCAAAAACTTGATTGCTAGCTTGCCTATCTTAAGTAGCAAAGATTGCTAACTTGCTTATTTCAAGAAACAAAAGTTGTCTTCTTGAACATCACTATCTTGCCTATCTCAATAAGCAAAACATGCTAACGTGCACATCTAGCAAACTTGTATATTTTAAGAAGCAAGGGTTGCTTTCTTGAACATCTCAAAATTGCTAGCTTGCATGTTCTAAAAATATTGTAAAATTTGCTAGCTTGTATGTAGTAAAACTTGCATATCGTAAAAGTTGCTAGCTTGTAGAGAAGCAAAGAATTGCTTTCTCAAAAGAAGTAAAAATTGTAAAACTTAGAAAACTTGCAATATAATTGCTCTTGCCATGCTTTGTATCAAAAATAGGTTGATATCCTTAAAAGCATCGCATTAAATTTTTTAGTATCGCAATGTATCACATGTATTGCAAATTGAAATTTATGAGACTATTATCATATCATGTTTAACAATTGATGTCTTTCATGACATGATTTCTTTGCATTTTTGTCTTGTATGTATCATGTGATGATTGAAATATTGATTGATGCAAATTCATAATTTATCATTGATTCCTCTCCTTCTTTTCGGCAATGACATGGGGGGAGAAAGATTGCTAGCTCAAGGCAAATGTTGGCTAGCTTGTACTCATCCCTTCTTTTCGACAAAAACAAAGGGGAGAAAGCTTTTGCTAGTTAGAACATGCAAAGAAAAGTAAAGTGCAATCTTGCACAAGAAGCAAGTGTTGAATTGCCATGATTGAACTTAAGAATCTTACTATGCTTTTGTGCTTATATGTTGTGATGAAAATCTAGCTTCACGTTACAAAAACTTGAATATCTTTTAAAATAGCTAGAGCTACTTCTCCTTTTTGTTGATGACATAGGGGGAGAAGTATATTGATGACTTCATGCATTGAATTGAATATTTTATATATTTGCATGATGGTTTAAATGTTTTTCATAATATGTGATGAATGTTGCTTGGATTTGGGATAATCCAAGTGTTCTATCAATGACATATTGATAGGGGGAGTTTGGTTAAACTCCGGGGAGTTTGGTTAAACTCCGAGGAGTTAAGGTTAACTCCGGTAGTCATCAATTAGTTGTCATCATCAAAAAGGGGGAGATTGTTGAGTCTCGGATTTTGATCATGAAACTAATTGATTGTGTTTAGATGTTTAACTGCATTTTGAGTGATGCAGGTCTACTCGATCAGGATTAGACAGTTGACGCAGGAGGAATTGACGTTGCGCCGGAGGAGATCACGTTAGGATATTGGACGGCAGAATGCTTCGGACGTTGGGCATCGGGCCAAGGAGAGCAGAATTGCACCAAGGATATCAGGGTTGCAGAGGTCAACCACCGATTGGGCAATAAGCTGCAAGAGAGAACGATGCGCTGAAGAATCGGACGAAGCGCCAACCAATGACGTGCCGGGCAACAGAATGTCAATTCGCGTTGTAATAATTGTCTAGATCGGAGTAGAATTTTGGCTTGTGTGTGCAGGATTAACTACGATAACGATGAAGACATAAAGCGAAACAAAGTGCCGGAGTCAAGCGCGAAGGATTCGTTGGGAGTTCGAGAGTTCGACGGAAGTCTGAAGGTTCATCGGGAATGCTGTCAGAACTAGCCGAGAATGAGTAGGGAGCTTGCCGATGGGTTTTCGGAAGCTCGCCGGAAGGTTCGTCGGAAGTTCGCGGAGCTCACCGAGAAAGATCATAGCTTGCCAAAGAAGCTCATTGAAACTCGCCAAGATCAAATCGTGAAGTTTCAGAGCTTGTCGGGAGTCCGTAGAATGGTTTCCGAGAGTTTATCGGAAGACCGTCGAAAGTTCGCCGGAAGCTCGCCGGAAGAAATCTTGACTTACGGACTTTGTAATAGCTTAGGAAATGTCTTTAAATTCATAGTTAGCATGTTAATTAGGGTTAGGATTAGGTATTAATCTTATAACCCAAGTAGGGGCCAATTGGTCCCAAGTTTGGACTAGTTTGGGCCAAGTTTGGAGCCCAACTAGTGGGCTGAAATAGTGTAGGCGGTGGCACCGCCAGATTAGGAGGTGGCACCACCCAGAGCCCGAGAGCTAGGCGGTGGCACCGCCGGTCTGGGCGGTGGCACCGCCTAGCACCCGAGAGCCAAGCGGTGGCACCGCTGGACTGGGCGGTGGCACCACCCAGTACACTATCAGTGTCAAAACTGACAGGCGGTGGCACCGCCACTGACAGGCGGTGGCACCGTTAGCTTCGGGAACCAAAGAGAATTCAAATTTTGGAGCCCAAATTTGAATCCTCTTGAGGCCTATAAATACCCCTCTATTCTCAGCTGAGAGAACAACCTTTTGAGAAGCTAGAAGTTGAGAAAATCTTTAGGAAAAGTCTTGTTTTCAATAGCTTGAGTGTTCACCTCCTTTCTTTTCATTGAAATCTTTGTAAAAGGGTGAACCACTTGTAAGAGGTTGTAAGAGGGGTGTAAGAAGGAGGTTGATCTTCGCCTAGTAAAGGAAGATCGTTAGTGGATGCCGGTGGCCTCGACTGAAGAGGAATCGGAGGAGTGGATGTAGGTCACGATTGACCGAACCACTATAAACTACCGTCTTCTCTGGTTTGCATTTACTTCCTGCTATTACCTTACTGCAAACCCCTTCAATAGCTTACTGCCTTCAATACTTTTCCCTACGCTTTCAATCTAACCATATTTCCGGAATCGGTTTTCAACATACAAAGAAATTTCAGAAATCGACGTAGTTTTTACCGCTGCACTAATTCACCCCCCCCTCTTAGTGTCGCTCCGATCCTAACAAGAGATAGGGCAACAACTCTTCCTCCAACGCAGCGACCACAGCACTACCCTCGGCGTCCACCTCCTCGGCAACTTCACATTGACAATGCTGATGCCCTTGACCGACATCAAAAACAGGAGTTGAGAACCCAGATTTGCAGTCTTGCGCAATGGCCACCGATAACGCAGTGAAAGCATAAATGGAAGCATGGGAAATCAGAATTGAGAACCGGTTGCAAGAAACACTTAATGATTTCAAAAAGAGCCTACTAGAGAGTCTCAGCAAATTTCAACAAGATAGGAGCTCAAGTTCTACGTTGCATAGATCTGAAAATACAAGAAAATGGCCCCAAGATTGTGACACAAACTACTCACACATGAAGGTGGAATTTCCGAGATGGAAAGATGGAGATCCGACTAGTTGGATCTCTAAGGCAGAAAATTTCTTTCATTTTCATAGAACCCCAAAAGAATCGAAGGTAGAAGTGGCCTCAATCCAGCTCGATGAAGATGCAATCCAGTGGTACAATTGGTATGAAACTTGCTATGGAGTTCCTTCGTGGGAGCATTTCAAAAGAGGGCTTCTTGTTCGCTTTAGTCCACCCGATTATGAGAATGTTGATGACCAGCTTGCCAAAATTTGTCAAACTTCTACAGTGTCAGAATATCAAAGTTTGTTTGAAAGATTATTAAATCAAGCTAGAGATTGGTCGGAACGATAACTTCTGGGTACATTTATTGAAGGGCTTATTCCAGAGATCCGGTGTGAAGTTAAGGCTCATCAACCCCGCACTATGATAGCTGCGATCTCATTTGCATATCTACATGAGAAAAAAATTAGCAAGGAAATATCAGCAAGGGGTTTGTGCTATGATGAAAAGTGGAGTATAGAGCACCGATGTAAACAAGGGCTACTTCTAATGATTGAACCAATTAGAGAGGAGCCAAAAGCTAAGAATGTGGACTCCGATCATGAAGGTATAAATTCTAATGAATATGTGGAACCTACCATACATATAATGCATACATTAGCCGACTACTTTATCCCACAAACTATGGAAGTTGACGGAACTCTGGAGCATCAGCCTATTATAGTTTTGATTGATACTGGTAGCACTAACAATTTTATGGATAGTGAGACTATTGACCGATTGGTCTACCACATTGAAGACTATGACAGATTTGAAGTAAAGATCATTGATGAACGGATTTTCACTTGTGATAGCAATGGTTCAAAGATAAAATTGATTATACAGGGCTAGTAGTTTCTTACAATGATTACTACACTGAAAGACCGACCTGTTGCTTACACTATCAAAAGGTGGAGATCATACTTACTTAATCAATGGGTTGTGATGCGTTGCAGATAGTCTATGACTAAAGAGAAGCTCCCCGTGATTGATGCTGCTCAGCCTTGAGGACAAGGCTGATTTGAAGAGGGAGAAACTGTTAGGACCCTTTTTCTAAGCTTTTGAATAATATTTATTGAGTCTGTTTAGTCTAGTTGTTTATTGAGTCTATTTAGTTCAGTTAGAGTCAGGTAGAGGTTTATTTAATATTTATTTATTATTAAGAGTCCAAGTCTTGGTGGACTCTAGGTGGAACTCTATAAGTAGTGATGTAACTGCTTCTTTTTGGAAAATCAATAAATGAAATATTATTCCACTCTGTGGACAAACCCTAGGAGGTCGATCCCCTCGAAGTGATCAAGGAGGGTTGATCCCCTCGAAGCGATCAAGGAGGGCCGATCCCCTCGAAGCGATCAAGGAGGCCAATCCCCTCGAAGTGATCAAGGAGGGCCGATCCCCTCAAAGCGATCATTATCATTCCCTTTTCTTTCCTTTCTTCCATAAGACTTTAGGGTCTTATCATTGTGTTACGTGGTACCACTGCCTATACTATTAACACTAGGTGGTACCACAACCTATAAGATTGTGTTTGGGCAGTACCACCGCCCAGATTGGCGATACCATCGCTTGACATAGTCTTAAAGATTGTGCCTCGTAGATGTTGGGAAATCATGAGGGTGACATCACATGTGCAGCGGAAGAATAAGAAAACAAAATCCCCTATTCTTGAAGAGATGTTCGTCTTCATGCGAAGATTGGTGCGTAAAAATCCGTGAAACAAACTACATATAAAATAGATTGTGTTACCTATGGAGATCGTATATTCTTGTTTCCTTGTAGATCTCTAGGAGAGGGTGAAGGAGATCAAGCGTCCTCCTCTCTAGCAATGATCCATACAGCGGGGCTGCAACGACACTCCATAAAACTCCAGGCCTACTTTGAGGTGGAGAGGGGGAGGAGAATAAAAGAGGCAAGCAAAGGCTCTAGCTTATGAACCACTGAATCCCTCCTATTTATAGAGATCCCTTATCAAACCCTAATTGATCCTCCCTTGTTGGGTATTGGATCTGCATCTAATTACCCAAGCCTTTTAGATTAGTGGATCTCTTGTCCAATAATCTCTCATGGGCTCTTATTGGATCTCATCTATGGGATCCAATAATTCAGGGGCTTATTGGATATCCAATAAGATAGGGGCTCCGGCGGATATCTCATATTCGAACCTCCACTCATTGCAATGCCTATCATATGTGTGTGACCCTCTAGACCCAATATCGAGCTGGCCATGAGTCATACTTGTCATAACTCCTTCTAGCTTAATGAATTATTATCTTTATAATAATTCATTCGACTCATCGACTACAGATGTATTAGGTCACTACGCCATAGTCCCTAGACGATACAGGGGAATTCAATCCATTGGACCTGTCTATCCTTAGTTACCGTGTACCCATAGTCCCTCATCCATCTAATATCCCAGAGACCAAATACCGGGCATGGTGCTGTCAGACTCATACGATTTCTACTCGAGTCTCGCTCTAATCGGATTCTCCCTGAGAACTCTTTCTCTCTCAATCTAAATGACCGTAGCTAGGAATTTGTCTGAGCAAGAACACATGAGATATTTCTCTCATGACACTGAGAGTGTATGATCCTCTATCGACACTCAATAGCTCTCACAAGATCGACTGCCACTCCCAATGACTAGATGTACTAGATCTGGGACATTCAAACCTATAAGTTTGGTAGCAAAGAATGGAGCACTCACATAGGACATTCTTGGTGTCTCAAGTCTAAGGACTAGATACACTATTGGAACTATGGAATCGCTGTTTGACAATAAGTCATCATCAACCATCTAGTATTTCGTAAGCGGATCAATCATTGAACTTATTCTCCAATGAGCACCTATACTATATCCCTAGTGTCCCCACATAAGCAGCTTTGAGACTAGCTACATCCATCATATGAATGAGTATACAATACACCAGTCTATCCAGTTATCTCGATATCCCTCTCGAGTAACCTATGACCGAGATTATTTAGAATATGTGTTTAAAGGTGAATTGGTCACATTGTCGTGATCTCATCAAGATCTAATTCCCATTACACGGATCCAAGGACATCACAATATATACATGCATATATGCAATAGTCAATATAAAGTGATAAATACCAAAATATAATAAGCAAAAAAGATTCTGTATAAAATCACATATGCCATCACTCATATGATTGGCTTGCTAGGCACCTATGACTAGCAATCTCCCACTTGACCTAAAGTCAATCACCTATGTGTCTGATCCCCATCAGACCGCTATGACGCTCAAAGACAATCCGAGACAACAGCTTTATTAGTGGATATGCAATGTTATCTTTGGATGGAACTCTTTCCACTACTACATCTCCTCGAGTCATTATCTCTCTAATAAGCTGGAGACTCCTCATAATACTTCTGATGAGACCTAGGTTCCCTTATTTGAATAATTGCCTCATAGTTGTCGCAATGAATCGGCTCCTTACTACTTGGCCCGACTCCTAGATCTGTGATGAACTTATTCATCCAAACTCTCTCCTTTGCTGCCTTTGCCATAGCAATGTACTCTTCCTCTGTGGTCGAGTCAGCAGTAGTATCTTGCTTGGAACTCTTTCAGCACACTGCTCCTCCATTCAAGATATACACATACCCCGAATTCGACTTGCTATCATCTACATCAGACTGAAAACTTGAGTCTATGTAGACTTCAACCCTGAGGCTACTGCCTTCATATACCAGTAAAAGATCCTTAATCCTTCTCAAGTACTTAAGGATACACTTTACTGCTTTCTAGTGCTCCAAGCCTGAATCCGCCTGATACCTGCTCGTGACACTCAGAGCATGCACTATATCAGGCCTAATACATAGTATGGCATACATGATAGACCCTATCGCTGAGGCATAAGGTATCATATCCATGTTCGCCCTTTCTTCAGGAGTCTTTACGGACATACTCGTAGAAAGCGATATCCCATGTCTAATCGGTATGAGACATCTCTTGGAATTTTTCATGTCAAATCTTTTGACAATGGTTTCTATGTACCTGGACTAGGACAAGCTAAGCCTTTACTGTGGATCAAGATCCAATCAGCATTTTAGTATAACCTCGAGGGACTCGACCAATCACACTAATCCCAAAAGGTAGGCAACTCTTGTCGATCACAACTCCTTGTAATTCCCGTCCTGTTCGGCCTCTGAATCACTATGGTCTCGAGGGACTCGACCAACCATAATGCTCGGTTAAGTCAACACCATCATTACAAGATGAGTCTGATTTGATGATATACCCTCGAGGGACTCGACCAAGCATACCATGTCCTCAAGTCACTGGTGACATCTCTATATCGTAAGCAAGATAGTGAATAGTGATATAGGTGAGCCTCGAGGGACTCGACCAACTCAACCTACATTGGGAATCAGTTCCTACCTATAACGATAGAAGGCCACGTGGGTCAATCTAACTTAATATTATCGAGAGAGAGGTTTCTATGATTTGGTCTCCTAATATGACATGTCACACATATACATATTTAATATATATCTACATCGCATGCAAATATATATATACATATCTAGTATCTATGATTTGGGCTCGGTCTCCGAGTGAGGCTGGGTGGTGGTATCGCTTGAGCTCGGTCTCCGAGTGAGGCTGGGCGGTGGTATCGCCCTTGTCAGGTGGTGGTACCACCTTAGCTCAGTCTCTGAGCTCTGTCAAGCGGTAGTACCACCCAATTATGGCGGTAGTACCGCTAAGACCCCAGAAATTCGGGATATGACATTTTTGAGCTCCAAATTCAAACCAATTTGGGGCCTATATAAACCTCACACTTTCATGCATGAAAGAGCACCGAAACTTAGCATTTATTCTGAGATTTTGAGAGCTTAAAAGTGTTGTAAAAGGATAGAAGTTCTTCTCCCTCTTTTCTTCTAAGTTTTGATCATTCAAGAGAGGAGTGAAAAATCTGTAAGAGTTGTCTCCTAAGCCCGTCAAAAGGAGTAAAGATGTAAAAGGGTGGTTGGCCTTCATCTATTGAAGGAAGGCATCTAGTGGACGTCGGTGACCTCATCGGAGGAGGAAGCCAAAAGTGGATGTAGGTCAAGATTGACCGAACCACTCTAAATCTCGGTTTGTATTTACATTCTGCTCTCTATCTTAAACTACAAACTGCCTCCATTACTTTACTTCAACTCTACTTACACTTATTCTTAAGTTGAAGTACTTTCCAAATTTGCTTTCGCATCGAAATCATTTTTATCATACGAACGTCATTTTAAACCGTCATTATCTTACCGTTGCACTAATTCACGCTCCCGTCTTAGTGCCAACCTTTGACTCTCAATCCTAACAACCCTTTCTTCCTCTTTTGTGTCAACAAATTTGACATCAAAAGCCCTATTTAAAACACCTCTTAATAGCTAGAAAAGGTGTAGCACAGATTTAAAAACTACAACAAAAAAATAACAGCAATCGCGCAAAACAATTTCAACGCGATTGAATATAACACATGCAGTTTAAAACTCAATCTTTTACATGAGCAACCTGACTCTAATACCACTGTTGAGAAATCTAGGGTGACATCACATGCGCAATAGAAAAACAGAAAAACAAAATCCTAGAATTTCTATAGAAAAGAAGGTTTTATCATCGTGCAAAAGTTGGTATGAAAAAACCCACAAAATCGAAAAACTATGTGTAAGAGAATTACCTAGGGAGATCGTATATCCCTAAAAACCTATAGATCTATGAGAGAGGATGAAGGAGGTCAACTGTCCTCCTCTCTAGTGGTGATCCATATGGTAGGGGCTGCAAAGATACTCCTCAAATTGCTGCCCAGAACTATTCCTAGCATGCACCACGAAATCAAGAAGGGGCTGCCCCTTCTTGCTGTCCAAATGCCCCCAAATAGGGGCTACAGTATGAGGAGGAGAGGGAGAGAGGAGAATAGGAGGAGGCAGCCAAAAAGAACCTCTAGCTTATGGGTCTTTGGTTCCCTTATATTTATAGAGACCCCCTATCAAATTAACCCTATTGGATCCTGTCATATTGAGTATTGGATCTTCATCCAACTACCAAAGCCTCTTATATTAGTGGGTCTCTACTCAATAATCTCTTATTAGCTCTTATTGGATCTCATCCATAGGATCCAATAATTGAAAGGCTTATTGGATATCTAATAAGATAGGGGCTCTAGCGGATATCTTATATCTAAACCTCTACTCATCGCAATACCTACTATATATGTGTGACCCTCTAGGCCCAATATTGAGCTAGCTATGAATCATACCTATTATAACTTCTTCATGCTTAGTGAATTATTATCTTCATAATAATTCACTCGACTCATCGACTACGGATGTAATAGGCCACTACATCGCATCCCCAAACGATATAGGGGAATCCAATAATTTAGAATTATCTATCTTCAGCTACCATGTACCTATAGTCTCTTATCCCTCTAATATTCTAGAGACCATATACTGAGCATGTTATTGTTAGGCCCATACAGTTTCTATACGAGTCTCACTCTAATCAGATTCTCCTAGAGAACTCTTTCTCTCTTAATCTAAATGACTTTAGCCAAGGATTTGTCTGAGTAAGAATACATAGGATATTCCTCTCATGACACTTAGAGCAGATGATCCTCTATTGATACTCAATAACCCTCGTAAGGTTTGCTATTACTCCCGATGATCGGTTGTGCTAGATTTGGAACCTTCAAACCTATAAGTCTGTTATCAAAGAGTGGAGTACTCATACAGGACATCCTTGACATCTCAAGTCTAAGGACCAGATATACCACTGGGATGACGAATGGTTGTTTGATAATAAGGCATCATCAACCATCCAACATTCTGTGAGCAGATTAATCAGTAAACTCATTCTCCAATGAGCACCAGCATTGTATCCTTGGTATCCCCACACGAGCAGCTATGAGACTAATCACATCTATCATATGGATGGGTATACAGCATACTAGTCTATCCGGTTATCTTGATATCCCTTTCGAGTAACCTATGATCGGGATTATTTAGGATCTGTGTTTAAAGGCGAATCAGTCTCATTATTGTGATCTCATCGGGATCTGATTCTCATTGTACAAATCCACGAACATCACAATGTATTTATACAATAGGTAATATAAAGTAATAAAATATCAAATAATAATAAGCAAAAAGATTACGTGTTAAGTCACATGTGCCATCACTCCCGTGATTGGCTTATAGGGCACCTATGACTAGCAATATCAACTACCCTTTTACACCCGCTTTTCTCCTTTTCATAAGTTTAGAAGATAACCTTTACAACCACTCACCCCTCTCTTAAATTTCACCTAGTACTTCGATCTTGAGATGTTGTCATAATGTTATAATTTCTTTTTTGCTCTCAGTTCTTGTGTAAACCGAGTAGGGATGAGTGGGGTTTTTATAGGCTTCAAATGGATTCAAATTTGGAGCCAAAAATTTGAATACCTAGGATTTCTTAGTACTAGGTATTACCACCACCCAATTTGATGGTACTACTACTTGACATATTTTGGGAGACTATGTTTTGGTAGTACCACCACCCAATCTGGCAGTACTATCGCTTGACATAGTCTTGAAAACTGTGTCTAGATGGTACCACCACCTAACCTTACTATAGGACACTGAATGAACCAAACAACAGGCCTAATTCAACCCTGATTTAGGCCCAATTGGCCCTAAATTGAGATGACATTGTTTCACTTCAATACCAACTCAATTAGATCTAAAACTACTTTGACCTAGATAATTATTACAAAACATTAATTACATGTTGTCTAATATATCATTGGTTCATCTAGTGCTTCGTCTGACCTTTCGGTGCATCGTCCTCTCATTTGGCATATTGCCCAATCGGCATATTGTCTTCTCGCAACATCCGATCTCCTTGGCGCAATATCCAATCTTCTTGGCTCGATGCTCAAACTCATGGCATGAAGTTTTTTACCGACATATCAAATGATCCTTTGGGTCGATGTCCAATCTTCTGATATGTTATACTTTGGCCTAACATTGATTCTTCATACTTTAATCAAATTGTCTCTACATGATTGAAGCTAGTCCTGCATTACTCAAAATACATATTAGATTATAAACTTATCAATTGATTTCATCAATAAAATTCAAGATTCAATAAATATGTCGATAGATTGGGTGATATACCGAAGGAAAGGATGATGTATTAGAGGTTCGGACGAAGTACCGGATGATCAAATGACATGTTAGAATGCTAGACAATGTGCTGAATACTTCGTGATTATGCTAAATATGTGATTGAAGTGTTTAAGTCTTGATCGAGATCTTTTGGAGTCAAATTGAATTGGTATTGGGGTAAAATCATGTCAACTTATCAAGAAAGCTAATTGGCTTATATTAGGGCTAAATTGGGCTCGTTAGAGGGCTAAATCAATTGCCTTAAGTAGGCCTAAGTGGTGGTATTTCCAGGCCCAAATGGTAGTACCGCCTAGAGCAACTGACAGCCATTGTTTTGTGCCTATCAACATTGTCAATAGTGGTACCACCCAAGTGTTGGGATCGGAGCGGCACTAAGAGGGGGGGTGAATTAGTGAAGCGGATTAAACTTGTGAGTTTGAAAACAATTCGTAAAATGCAAGGAGATTTCGTTTCGATAGTAACTTGAGTAAAGTGAAAAACGAAAACTTGCTGCTATGTAGATAATGATTGCTGAAAAGTAAGGACTTGGTATATAGATAATGATTGCAGAAAAGTAAGAACTCACACATTCAAGGAACACACCAATTTAAAGTGGTTCGGTCAAAATGACCTACATCCACTTGCAAAGCCTTCTTCGATGAGGCTCCCAACTTCCACTAGCAAATCTCTTTGAAGGGGAAGGACAAATGCCTCTCTTACAACCTTTTACAAGTGATTCACACTCTTACAAGTTTTCAAAGAGAAAGAAGGAGGTGAACACTCAAGCAATTGAAAGCAAGACTTGCTAAAGACTTTCCTAAGGCTTTTTCTCAATTTCTTACACCTCAAAGGTTGTAATCTCTGCTGAGAATTGAGGGGTATTTATAGGCCTCAAGAGGATTCAAATTTGGGCTCCAAAATTTGAATTCTCTTCGGTTCCCGAAGCTAGCGGTGCCATCGCCTGTCAGTTTTGACACTAACAGTGTACTGGGCGGTGCTACCGCCCAGTCCAGCGGTGCCACCGCCTAGCTCTCGGGTGCTGGGCGGTACCACCGCCTAGCTCTCGGGTGTTGGGCGGTGCCACCGCCCGACCTTACTAGTCACTGGTTGGGCTTTAAGTCCGGCCCAAACCAGGTTTCATTTTGGGCCCAGTTGGCCCCTAATCAAGATATAGGATTATTTCTTAATCCTAACCTTAATTACATTCAAACTACGTAACTAAAGACATACTCCTAAGCAAGTTTTTAACCAGCGAACTTCAAGTCTTGTTCCGGCGAGCTTTCCGGTGATCTTCCGACGAACTTCCGATACGCCCTTGGATTTCTTTCAATGGACTCCCAACTGGCTCCCGATCTTGTGGCGAAGTCAACGAGTAGCCGAGCCTTCTCGGTGATCTCTGCGAACCTCCGATGATCTCTTCGGTGGACTTCCGAAAACTCCGATAAGTCCCCGATTTCTTCTCGATTGGTTCCGGCAGCATCTCCGACGAATCTTCGAACTCTCAACGGACTCTCGAACACCCATCGAACTTGACTCCGGTAGACTTGCTTTATGTCTTCAAGCTGTCGTAGTTAATCCTGCATACTTATCTCAACATATGGATTAGATAAAACATGATAATTGAATTCATCATCAAAATCCGAGATTCAACAATCTCCCCCTTTTTGATGATGATAATCAATTGATAACGAAGTTAACCTTAACTCTCCCTATCTATATGTCATACTTGAGATAAGACATTCTTGAATTCAAAGCCTTTGAATTCAACAAACATATTGATAAGTTAAGATGCTTAACCTTATCAATACTCCATCATGATTCCTATCATGATGTATCTCTCTGAAAATGATGTCAAGGCTTGACATTCATTTTCAATTTTTATATTTCAAGTGTAAAAGATAGTAATCGAAGCGATTCATCATATGGTAAGATATCAACATGTAAGATTGCAATGCAAGTTCTTGATATCTTAACATGATGCAATCATGGCATAATACAAATTTGGCAATTATAGCATCAATTCATGTAAAAATTTCTCATTCAAATATGGCACTCATAGCATCAATTCATATATTTCTCCCCCTTTGTCATCAACAAAAAGGAGAACAATATAAGCAAATTTTAAATATAAGTGAGATGCCATAAGCAAGTTCATGTCATTTTTCAACAAAGAGTGATAGGATATCAAATATACAAGCATCTCAAGGAAGACATGACATGGAGATAGCTTTGAAAACTTCTTCCTTTTTATTTGTTATTATTATTATTAATTTTTTACATGATAAGTTTATGAGAGATGCATTTGCTAATTGATTCCATATGTCAAAAATCAATGATATGAATCAAACTCGATATGACATATGCTTATGAAAGCTACATTAAGTTGGAAGAGAATGATGTATCAAGAAAATCTGATTGTTAGGATCAAGAAGATACGAAATCTGAAATTTAACATTTTCATTCATTCGGACAAGGTTTTTCTATAGATTTTCAAAATGCAATCACGAAGATAAAACATGGAAATTTTTATATCCAAAACATAATTTCCAACATGTTATTAAGGCACGTAGAATCATCATAGCAATTAAGTGATTTGATCATTGAATCAAGAAAGTCTGAAAAATAAATTTAATGAGTTCAAGCATTCGGACACATTAACATTCCTAATTCTCTTCTAATGAAATCAAATTGTTCTTCACTTAAAGGCTTTGTAAAAATATCAGCTAGTTGATGTTTAGTATCAATGAACTCTATAACTATATCATGATTAGTGACATGATCTCGTATAAAGTGATGTCTAATATCAATATGTTTTGTTCCTGAGTGTTGAATGGGATTCTTTGTTAAACATATAGCACTTATGTTATCACATTTAATGGGAATATTTTTAAGATGGACTTTATAATCTTCTAAGGTGTTTTTCATCCACACAACTTGTGCACAGCATGCACTAGCTGCTATATACTCAGCTTCGGTTGTTGATAGTGCAACCGAGTTTTGTTTCTTAGATGACCAGGAAACAAGAGCATGTCCCAAAAATTGACATGTTCCTGATGTGCTTTTTCTATCTAATTTACATCCAGCAAAATCTACATCAGCATAAGCAATTAACTCAAACTTCTCGATTTTTGGATACCATAATCCTAGATTTGTGGTACCTTTAAGATATCTAAGTATTCTTTTAACCGCTTTGAGATGAGATATCTTAGGGTTCGATTGAAACCTAGCACAAAGTCCTACATTGAACATGATATCTGGTCTAGTTGCAGTGAGGTAAAGTAAACTTCCTATCATACCCCTATAAGTTTTTTGATCGAAGTTTTCTCCACTTTCATCAACTTCTAACTTAGTGGATGTGCTCATAGGAGTATTAATAGCTTTTGAGCTTTCCATATTAAATCTCTTTAGCAAATCTAAAGCATATTTAGTTTGACTAATAAAGATGTCATTTCTTAGTTGCTTAATTTGTAAGCCTAAGAAAAAGGTTAATTCTCCCATTAAACTCATTTCAAATTCATGACTCATATTTTTGGCAAATGATTCACATAGTGATTTATCCGAAGAACCAAAAATAATATCATCAACATAAATTTGCACAATAAGAAAATTATTTTCAAAATGTTTGATAAACAATATAGTATCAACCTTGCCTTTGGTAAAATTATTTAAAATAAGAAAGGAACTAAGCCTATCGTACCAAGCTCTAGGAGCTTGTTTCAAACCATAGAGAGCCTTAGTCAATTTGAATACATGATTAGGAAGAAGAGAATTTTCAAATCCAGGAGGTTGTTCGACATATACTTCTTCCGAAATAAAACCATTCAAGAAGGCACTTTTGACATCCATTTGAAATAGTTTAAAATTATTACTACTAGCATAGGCAAGGAGCATCCTAATGGCTTCTAATCTTGCCACAGGAGCGAAGGTTTCTTCGTAGTCGATACCTTCTTCTTGGTTGAAACCTTTGGCCACTAATCTAGCCTTGTTTCTAACCACGATACCACATTCGTCTTGCTTGTTTCTAAAGACCCATTTAGTACCAATGACTAAATGGTCACTAGGTCGAGGAACAAGCTTCCATACCTCATTCCTCTCAAATTGATTCAATTCCTCTTGCATTGCAATGACCCAAGAATCATCTTTCAAGGCCTCGTCAATGCATTTAGGTTCGATTTGAGAGAGAAAGGCAGCATTAGCACAAAAATTCTTGAAAGAAGAACGAGTTTGAACCCCTTGTGATGTATCTCCTATAATTTGCTCTTTTAGATGAGCATCTACATACTTCCATTCCTTGGGTAAGGAGATTTTGGAAGAAGATGCATCTAAGTTGCTATTTTGAGGAGGGGGTTCCTTTAAATCCAAATTTTCAAAACCAATATCATCATCAAAATCATTTTTCTTTAACTCAGAAATTTCATTAAAAATTACATGAATAGACTCTTCTATAACTAAGGTTCTTTTGTTAAAAACACGAAAAGCCTTAGAAACGGAAGAGTAACCAAGAAAGATGCCTTCATCGGATTTAGCATCAAATTTTCCTAAGGCATCCTTTTCATTTAAAATAAAGCATTTGCAACCGAAAACTTTAAAATAAGAAACATTTGGTGTTTTGTTATTCCATAATTCATAGGGAGTTTTTGATAGAGATGGTCTTATTAAAACCCTATTCATGATGTAGCAAGCCGTATTCACGGCTTCGGCCCAAAAGTACTTGGGTAGACTATGTTCATTCAACATAGTTCTTACCATTTCTTGTAGATTTCTATTTTTTCTTTCTACTACTCCATTTTGTTGCGGGTTTCTTGGAGTAGAGAAGTTGTGGTTATATCCGTTAACTTCACAAAAATTTTGGAAATCGCGGTTTTGAAATTCGCCACCGTGATCACTCCGAATTGATGAAATCATGAATCCTTTTTCGTTTTGAGTGAGTTTACAAAATTTAGAGAAACATTTGAAACAATCACTTTTATGAGCCAAGAAATAGGTCCAAGTGTATCTAGTATAATCATCTACAATCACAAAAGTGTATTTGCTTCCTCCTAGACTTGTCGTGTCAATTGGTCCAAATAAGTCCAAATGGATCAATTGTAATGGTCTAGTGGTGTTAATTTGATTTTTTGGTTTGAAACTAGTTTTTATTTATTTACCTAGTTGACACGCATCGCATACTTTGTCCTTAACAAACTTCATATTGGGAATCCCTCGTACTAATTCTCTAGAAGAGATCTTAGATATTAGTTTCATGCTTGCATGGCCTAATCTCCTATGCCAAAGCCAAGCATCATCTTTTAAAGCGGAGAGGCACATTTCATTACCTAGTTCATCAAGATCAATGGTGTAGACATTATTTTGTTTTAATGCAATCATAGTCATGTTATTGTTTGGTTTTTCAATAATACACACATTTGATTCAAATCTAACGATATAACCTTTATCACATAATTGACTAATACTCAAGAGATTATATTTCAATCCATCAACTAGTAATACATTATCAATAGAAAAGTTTAATTTGTTACCTATGGTTCCGTTGCCAATGATTTTGCCTTTGTTGTTGTCTCCGAAGGTGACATAGCCTTCGTCTATGCTAGTGAGCTTGGAGAATTGGGATGGATCTCCGGTCATATGCCTTGAGCATCCACTATCAAGGTACCATCTCTTGCTCCTAGCTTGTGATGGTGTATGTTTCTACAAGAAGGGATTATTTTTAGGTACCCATTTACTTTTGGGTGCCTCAAAAACTAATCTAACTTGTTTATCATGTTGCATAGACTTGATCATGGTTCCTTTAGGAACCTAAATCAATTTGTTCGGACTAATTTTCTTGAATGGACATTGATAAGTTTTATGTTCATATTTACAACAAAAGTTGCAATTGCTTTGGTGTTGAACATGTAAGATAGGACCTTTAATGAAGGTGGTTGGATTTTGGTGAGAACTTCTCACAAATCCGATTCCACTTCTTTTAGGAACGTGACCCTTATTTGTAAGGATCATGTTTAAAGACTTGCTACCGACCTCGAATTTTTTCAAGGTGTCCTTAAGTAGCAAGTTCTCCTTTTGGAGAGTTTCTAGATCATGGCATTTTATGCATAGAGCTAAACTATCATTATATTCAGTTTTTAATTTATCAAAATTACAAGTAAGACTATCATGCTCCTTTTTTAACAATTTATATTTTCTACTAATTGTTTTGCATTCATCAAATAACTCATTGAAGGCATTTAATAATTCATGATAAGATAAATCTGCATCAATTAAATTCATTACCTCCTCTCCGATGGCCATTAGGGCGTAATGAGCAACTTGCTCGGTGTTGGACTCCTCTTCTTCGGATGCGCTTGAATCATTCCACGTTGCTTTGAGCGCCTTCTTTGATGTTCTCTTTTTGGCTTGGGGATATTCATTTTTGAAATGCCCCGGCTTCTTGCATTCATAGCATATCACTTGGTCCTTTTTATGTTCAAGTTTGTTTTTGGTGTTATTTTTAAATTTATTCTTTCTTATAAATTTTTTAAATTTTTGAGTCAAAAGTGCAATGTCATTGTCACTGTCCTCATCACTTGATGTTTCTTTCAAGTGGTCTTCTTGTGATTTGAGTGCCATATCCTTCCTGTTCTTTGGAAGGGGGTTCTCAAGCTCGTCATGAGCTTGACATGTCATTTCGTAGGTCATTAGAGACCTAATAAGTTCTTCAAGAGGGAATGTTTTAAGGTCCTTGGCCTCTTGAATGGCAGTAACTTTTGGATCCCAACTTTTAGGAAGGGATCTTAAGATTTTAGTTACTAATTCAAAGTTAGAAAAATCTTTACCAAGAGCTTTGAGTCCATTGATGACATCCGTGAAACGGGTGTACATGTCTCCGATGGACTCACTTGGTTTCATTCGAAAAAGTTCGTAAGAGTGCACAAGAATATTAATTTTGGACTCTTTCACTCGGCTAGTGCCTTCATGAGTGACCTCAAGAGTTCTCCAAATATCAAAAGCAGAATCACAAATTGAAACGCGATTAAATTCATTTTTGTCTAGTGCACAAAACAAGGCATTCATAACCTTTGCGTTTAAAGCAAAAACTTTCTTCTCCGATTCATTCCATTCGCTCATCGGAAGAGAAGATTTTTGAAATCCATTTTCAACAATAGTCCAAAGCTCGAAATCCATGGAAATTAGGAAGATTCTCATACATGTCTTCCAATACGTGTAATCCGACCCATTAAACATAGGTGGACGTGTAATGGAGTGTCCCTCATGCATGCCGGAGTAAGCCATCTCTCTTGGGTATTAAACCAAATATGAGAGTGAGCCTTGCTCTGATACCAATTGTTGGGATCGGAGCGGCACTAAGAGGGGGGGGTGAATTAGTGAAGCGGATTAAACTTGTGAGTTTGAAAACGATTTCGTAAAATGCAAGGAGATTTCGTTTCGATAGTAACTTGAGTAAAGTGAAAAACGAAAACTTGTTGCTATGTAGATAATGATTGCTGAAAAGTAAGGACTTGGTATATAGATAATGATTGTAGAAAAGTAAGAACTCACACATTCAAGGAACACACCAATTTAAAGTGGTTCGGTCAAAATGACCTACATCCACTTGCGAAGCCTTCTTCGATGAGGCTCCCAACTTCCACTAGCAAATCTCTTTGAAGGGGAAGGACAAATACCCCTCTTACAACCTTTTACAAGTGGTTCACACTCTTACAAGTTTTCAAAGAGAAAAAAGGAGGTGAACACTCAAGCAATTGAAAGCAAGACTTGCTAAAGACTTTCCTAAGGCTTTTTCTCCATTTCTTACACCTCAAAGGTTGTAATCTCTGCTGAGAATTGAGGGGTATTTATAGGCCTCAAGAGGATTCAAATTTGGGCTCCAAAATTTGAATTCTCTTCGGTTCCCGAAGCTAGCGATGCCACCGCCTGTCAGTGGCGGTGCCACCGTCTGTCAATTTTGACACTGATAGTGTACTGGGCAGTGCTACCACCCAGTCCAACGGTGCCACCGCCTAGCTCTCGGGTGCTGGGCGGTGCCACCGCCTAGACCGGCGGTTCCACTCCACCGCCCGACCTTACTAGTCACTGGTTGGGCTTTAAGTCCTGCCCAAACCAGGTTTCATTTTGGGCCCAGTTGGCCCATAATCAAGATATAGGATTATTTATTAATCCTAACCTTAATTACATTCAAACTATGTAACTAAAGACATACTCCTAAGCAAGTTTTTAACCAGCGAACTTCAAGTCTTGTTCCGGCGAGCTTTCCGGCGATCTTCCGATGGACTTCCGATACGCCCTTGGATTTCTTCCGACGGACTCCCAGCTGGCTCCCGATCTTGTGGTGAAGTCAACGAGTAGCCGAGCCTTCTCGGTGATCTCTGCGAACCTCCGATGATCTCTTCGGCGGACTTCCGAAAACTCCGATAAGTCCCCGATTTCTTCTCGATTGGTTCCGGCAACATCTCCGACGAATCTTCGGACTCTCAACGGACTCTCGAACACCCATCGAACTTGACTCCGGTAGACTTGCTTTATGTCTTCAAGCTGTCGTAGTTAATCCTGCATACTTATCTCAACATATGGATTAGATAAAACATGACAATTGAATTCATCATCAAAATCTGAGATTCAACACCAAGGTGATGGTAGTACCATCCATAATTCAAATTTTGTGATAGTAGTACCACTCAGAACTCCAAAATTATGGCGTCAAAAGTTGTGATTGCAAGATAATCCAAATCCCAAAATTTTCGGTGATCTAAATTTTTTTGGCTCCATCTTGAAGCCATTTGGGGTTGTAAATCCCCCCCCCCCCCCCAGTTTAGTTGGAGTAAGAAATAAGTTGTGAAGTTTGTAAAGGTTGTAACTCTCTTTGAGCATTGGTTGAATCTCTTCTTCCTTGAGTTTAGAAGTGATTCTTAGTTATAGGAGGTGTAGGGTCTCTTGTAAAAGAGTAAGTGTGGAGGATCTCTCCTAAGCCTATTAAAGGAAGAAGAATTATGATAAAGGTAGTTGATCATAGCCCATTAGAAAAAAGATCGATAGTGAAAACCGATGGACTCAAGGAAAAAGGAATCATGAGTTGATGTAGGTCAAGATAATCGAACCACTATAAATCTATTTATATTCTCTCTCTTGTATTAATTTATTATTGCATACTGATTTGCTTACTTGCAACCCTTATTTACTCTTTTTACTAATCATATTTTCAATATGGATTTATCGATCAAATTTTTTGAAATTGATTAAAATTTTATATAGTATTAATTCACCCCTAGTGTAATTACGATCCTAACAATCAGTTAGGATAAAAAGTGGATATAAATTTAATAATTAAAAATAATAATAAAATTATATTTTTATCATTTTTATTTGTGCTTTCTGCACATGACAATACGTATGATTTTTTTTTGTCGACGAAGTTAATGACTTAAGAAGAATTGAGGTTAAATATTTTATTTTTATAAGTATAGAGACCCAATGTTATTTTTTAAAGTATAGGGACCGAAATACTAACCATAGTTAACTATAGTACATAATTCGTAACTATAGTACATGAATGTTTGATGAAATGCCCCATCGGTTTGTCATTTCGTGGACGGCCATGATCTCGGGCCATGCCTCCAACGGGTGCCATGAGGACGTTTTGGCCACCTTCTGCCGCATGATGGCGAGCGCCGTTTGCCCCAACCGATACACAATATCCAGTGTGCTAACGGCATGCCGAGGCCCCCAGTCATACCGTGCCGGCGTAGCTGTGCATGGAATGGAGGTGCGGCGGGGCATCAATAACGGAGCCTATGTGGAGAACGTGTTGCTTGACCTATATGCGTCATGCAACACTGAGACTGTGTTCAAGGATATGATGAATCGTACAGTCGTCTCATGGATTACTATGATCGCTGGCTATACCCAGATTGGCCATGGATACACTAGACTTCTGCTGTTCAAACAGATGATTCAAGTCTGCACAGAGACCTTTTGATGTGACAATTGTATCTTTGTTTTCTGAAGCAGGAGTGCACCGAGTTGCTTAAGTCTTCCAGTCGCCAATTCCTTGCTGAATATGTACTCCAGGTGCATGAACATCTCGGAAGCAAAGAAGTTCTTCGTTCGTATATTGTGGCGGCCAGACTTTGTACTCGCTAGTAATTAGGTCATTCGTACTGATGACGTATGTGGCTCAGATAGGCGACATATTGAGTTGTGAACATGATGATTCCATCGAGAAGAACCTTTGGAGATAATCCTCCCCAGTCAATTAACGATGGTTCGGAGAATAACTTCGAGCCTTTCATTTCCTCTTCTAGGACGAAGAAGCTTCCTTCCCTTCCGGTTTCCGGATCCAAATCGACCGCATCTCGTTTCCGTATGTTTCCAAGAGCCAACCGACCACATCGAAGGGGCCGATTGCTTCTACCAAGCCCAGCCCATGACTGCCCTGAGCCTCTCTCCCGTTACAGCCACCAATCTCATAAAAAACCTTTGCCGTCAGAGCTCGTTCACTTTGGCCCGCCGATTGTTCGATGAAATGCCCCACCGGGACGTTGTTTCCTGGACGGCCATGATCTCGGGCTACGCTTCCAACGGGTGCCATGAGGACGCTTTGGCCACCTTCTGCCTCATGATAGCTAGCCGCGTTTGTCCCAACCGATACACGATATCCAGTGTGCTAACGTCATGCCGAGGCCTCCAGTCATGCTGCGCCGGCGTAGCCGTGCATGGAATGGCGGTGCGGTGGGGCATCGATAACGGAGCCTATGTGGAGAACGCGCTGCTTGACCTGTATGCGTCGTTCGGATGCATCGGCGACGCTGAGGCTGTGTTCAAGAATATGACGGATCGTACAGTCGTCTCATGGACTACTATGATCGCTGGCTATACCCGGATTAGCCATGGAGACACTGGACTTCTGCTGTTCAAACAGATGATTCAAGTCTGCACAAAAACCTGCATTGCACGCAATTCTTGTAAAGTGTTCGACCTTTTGACATGACAACTAACGGCTTGACATTTGCATCTTTGTTTTCTGAAGCAGGAGTGCACCGAGTTGAATGCATTTACTTGTTCGATCGCAATCCACGCGTGCAGTTCAATTGGTTGTGCAACAATCGGTCAGCAACTCCATGCATTGGCGTTGAAAACCAGGCATGATTCAAGTCTTCCAGTCTCCAATTCCTTGCTGAACATGTACTCCAGGTGCATGAACATCTCGGAAGCAAAGAAGTTCTTCCATGAAATGCCTCGAAAGGACCTGATTACTTGGAATGCTATGATTGCCAGTCTCGAGCGGTCAAACTCACATGAAGCTTTGCTACTGTTTCTCGAGATGGGATCACAGAACATGCAGCCAACTAGCTTTACCTTTAGTAGCGTCGTAGCGGCTTGCGCAAACATGGCAATTCTGAACTGCGGACGGCAAGTTCATGGCGCTGCAATTCGAAGAGGCCATCAAAGGAACCTCCAAGTAGCGAACGCGCTCATAGATATGTATGCCAAGTGTGGAAGCATAGGCAATTCGAGAAAGGTCTTCGATGAAATAACTGAGAAGGATTTGGTAACATGGACATCGTTGGTGATCGGATGTGGGATGAATGGATATGGAGCTGAGGCAACCGAAATCTTTGATGAGATGATTAGTTCGGGTGTTCAACCTGACCAAGTTTTGCTTATGAGTGTAATCAGTGCATGCAGTCATGCCGGACTGGTAGATCAAGGATTGAGGTACTTCAGCTTGATGAACATCGAATACAATGTTCCTCCTAATAGGGAAATCTACGGGTGCGTTGTTGATCTTCTTGGCCGAGCTGGAAGAATAACGGAGGCCTATCAATTGATAGAAACAATGCCTTTTGAACCTGATGAAACAATTTGGGGAGCACTGCTTGGGGCTTGCAAGATGCACAAGAATGTCTATTTGGGAAGATTGGCTGCTCAGAAGATCTTTGACATGAGGCCAAATGAGTCGAAGACATACGTCTTGCTCTCGAATATATATGCAGCTGGCAGGGCATGGGGAGATTTTGCAGAGATGAGGAAATGTTTGAGAGAGCAGGGGAATAAGAAAGAGGTAGGAATGAGCTGGATTGAAGTGAGGGATGAGGTACGTGGCTTTGCTTCCGGTGACAGAAGCAGTAGTCCACATATTGTTTTGGTTTATCAGACACTGGAAGAGCTGATTCAACACATGAACCAAGATGGATGTGAATCAGATTCGCATTGGGTGCTGCATGATTTCTCATGAGTAACATGAATTATTTGGTAGAGACATTCAAAGCGCTTCAGCAACTAAATTGGATTCATTTTATGATTTGTCATGCTGCAAAACATGTTCTACTGGAAAATAAATGGTCATGACAAGTTATTGAATCTTAAATTTTGATGATTAAAATTAATTAATGAATTAATGATCTAATCTATGTGTTAAGAAAAGTGATACAAGACAAACTACGATTATGAAAAGGTAAAACAATTAAAGAAGAATTGAATGTTGGGTCGGAAGAATCGGGGGATACGTCGAAGGTTCGAACGATACATCGGAAACTCGTTAGTGTTGAATCTTAGATTTTGATGATGAAATCAATTATAAATTGTTTGATTTAATCTATATATTGAGAAAAATGTGCAGGATTAATTACGATAGCAGTAAGACATAAAGCAGGTATTGTATCGGAGTCAAGATCAAAATCTCATTAGGAGTTCGAGAGTTCATCGGAAGTTCGGACGTTCGTCGAAAGTTCTGCCGGAACCAACTAAGAAGTCCAAGAGCTTGCCAAAGAAGCTTGTCGGAACTTGCCAAGAAGATCGTCGTAAAATTCAGGAGCTTGCCGAGAGTCCGTCGGAGCATTGCTGAGAGTTTGTCGGATGTTCGTCGGAAGTACGCCAGAAGCTCGTTGGAAGAGCAATTGACGCACCGGAATAAGAAGTGTTACGATCATATCTTAATTATCGTAGTTAGAGCGTAAATTAAGTTAGGATTGGGAGGTAGTCCCACTAACTTAATTAGGGCCAACCAAGCCCTTAATAGGGCTGAATTAGGCCGAATTGAGCAACCAATTCAGCCCCTGAAAACATGGCCGGCGGTGGCACCGCTTGGAAAGCAATGCCCCAAGTTATCTGGGTGATGGTACCACCCAGACTAGGTGGTGGTACCATTGGCAGTTAATGCTGCCAGTGATGGTACCGCCCCTGTCAAGCGGTGGTACCACCCTTGTCAGGTGTCAGGCGGTGGTACCGCCCAATGTCAGGTGTCAAGCGGTGGTACCACCTAGTAATGACAGTAGTACCGCCAATATCCCAGAAAATTGGAATGAGACACTTCTTGGCTCCATTTTTGAAGCAATTGGGGCCTATTAAAACCCTACCCTTTTCTACATAAAAGGGCATGAAAGTATTAGTATAATCTTGAGTCTTTGAAGTGTTAAAGAGTTGTAAAAGTGCTAGAGTTCTCCTCCTCCCTTTCTAAGTATTGAGATCATTCAAGAGAGGTGTGAGACTTGTAAGGGTTCTCTCCTAAACCCATGAAAAGGAGAAAGCATTATAAAGGGGTGGTTAGTCTTCACCTATTTCAGAAAGGCCTTTAGTAGACGTCGGTGACCTCGTCGGAGGAGGAATCCGAAAGTGGATGTAGATCACATTAATCGAACCACTCTAAATTCTGGTTTGCTTTTCATTTGTGTAATTTACATTATTGCAAATCTCTTTAATCTTCTCTTGCACTTTTACGAAAGCTCTCAAGTTCAATTTCTCTTCGAAATGGATTGAATCGAAACCATTTTCGTCGGAATCGGTCTTAATCGAAATAAAGACTTTTGAAATCGCAAAAGTTTTCCACTATACTAATTCACCTCCCCTCTTAGTGCCGCTCTTGATCCTAATAATTGGTATCAAAGCAAGATTCACTCTCATTTGGTTTAAAACCCAAGAGAGATGTTAATTGCCGACAACCAAGAGGGTCATTCAATTACACATCCGTCCATAATCAATGGGGTGGATTACACATATTAGAATACTAGAATAAAGATCTTTCTAATTTCAATGGATTGTGAGCTATGGAACGTTGTCGAAAATGGTTTTCAAAAGTATTCTCTTCCAATGAACGATTGGAATGAGTTGGAGAAGAAGACTTTTACTTTAACTGCCAAGTCTATGAATGTCTTATTTTGTGTATTAGATAAAAACAAGTTTAATCAAGTATCAATTTGTGAATCGGCTTTTGATATTTGGCACACACTCGAAGTGACTCATGAAGGCACGAGTAGAGAGAAGGAGTCAAAAATCAGTCTTTTAGTGCACACTTGTGAGTTGTTTCGGATGAAATCGAGTGAGACCATTAGAGACATATATACCCGATTTACGGATGTCGTCAATGGTATAAAAGGACTTGGTAAAAGTTTCTCGGATTTTGAACTTGTTAATAAGATTTTAAGATCCCTTTCGAAAAGTTGGGACCCTAAAGTAACGACCATTCAAGAGGCCAAAGATGTAAATAATTTTCCTCTTGAAGAACTAATTGTTACTTTAACTGCAAGTCTATGAATGTCTTATTTTGTGTATTAGAGTAAAAACAAGTTTAATCAAGTATCAATTTGTGAATCGGCTTTTGATATTTGGCACACACTCGAAGTGACTCATGAAGGCACGAGTAGAGAGAAGGAGTCAAAAATCAGTCTTTTAGTGCACACTTGTGAGTTGTTTCGGATGAAATCGAGTGAGACCATTAGAGACATATATACCCGATTTACGGATGTCGTCAATGGTATAAAAGGACTTGGTAAAAGTTTCTCGGATTTTGAACTTGTTAATAAGATTTTAAGATCCCTTTCGAAAAGTTGGGACCCTAAAGTAACGACCATTCAAGAGGCCAAAGATGTAAATAATTTTCCTCTTGAAGAACTAATTGGGTCACTAATGACCTTTGAGATGACATGTAAAGCTCATGAAGAGCTTGAGGACACCCTTCTAAAGAATAGGAAGGATATGACACTGAAAACACAAGAAGACTACTTTAAAGAAAACTCAAGTGATGAGGACTTTGATGATGACCTGACACTCTTAACAAAAAGTTTAAAAGATTCATAAAATGAAATAAATTTAAAAATGATACTAAAAATAAATTTGAACCTAAGAAAGAACAAGTGATATGTTATGAATGCAAGAAGCCAGGATACTTTAAGAGTGAATGTCCCCAAGCAAAGAGGAGGCAATCAGAGAAGAAGACTCTCAAAGCTACATGGGATGACTCAAGTGCTTCCGAAGAAGAGGAGCCAACCAATACCGAGCAAGTTGCTCACTATGCACTAATGGCCATTGGAGATGAGGTGAGTAGTTCATTTGATGCAAATTTATCCTTTGATGAACTATTAAACGCTTTTCATAAATTGTTTGATGAATGTAGAATCTTGAGTAAAAAGTATAACTCTTTGAAAAAGGAACATGCTTCTCTTACTAGCGATCTTGATAGACTAAAGATTGAACATGAAAATAGCTTAGCTTCCTGCACAAAATATCATGAACTAGAAATACTTCAAAAGGAAAACTTGCTACTCAAAGAAACCTTGAAGAAATTTGAGGTTGGTAGCAAGTCCTTGAACATGATCCTTGCCAATAATGGTCACGTTCATAAAAAAGGCGGAATCGGATTTATGAGTTGCTCTCACCAAAATCCAACTACATTTATTAAAGGCCTTACCTTGCATATATCACCTCACATCAAATGTAACTTTTGTTACAAACTTGGACATGTTGCGTACAAATGTCCATTCAAGAAATATAGTCTACATAGATTGATTTGAGTTCCTAAAAGAACCTCAAATGACTCAATGTAATATGATAAGCTATATAGATCGATTTTTGAGGCATCCAAGGTCAAATGGGTAGCTAAAAATCATCTCTTTTTGTAGAAAAATGTACCATCACAAGCTAGGAGCAAGAGATGGTACCTTGATAGTGGATGCTCAAGGCATATGACCGGAGATCCATCTCATTTTTCTATGCTCACTAGCCTAAACGAAGGATATGATACGTTCAGAGACAACAACAAGGGTAAAATCATTGGCAATGGACCATAGGTAACAAATCTAACCTTCTTATTGAAGATGTATTGTTAGTTGATGGTTTAAAGCATAACATTTTGAGTATTAATCAATTATGTAATAAAAATATATCGTTAAATTTGAATCTAATGCTTGCATTCTTAAAAAACCATACAAAAACACATCTATGATTACACTAAAATAAAATAATGTATACACTATTGACATTAATGATCTTTGCAATAAAATGTGTTTTTTGGTTTTAAATGATGATGCTTGACTTTGGCATAGGAGATTAGGTCATGCTAGTATGAAACTAATCTCTCAAATTTCATCTAAAAAACTTGCAAGAGGAATTCCTCATATCAAGTTCATCAAAGATAATGTGTGTGATACATGTCAACTAGGAAAACAGATAAAGGATAGCTTCAAATCTAAGAACCAAATAAGCACCTCTAGACTTTTGCAATTGATCTATATGGACTTGTTCGGACCAATTGCTATATCAAGCCTAGGAGGTAGCAAATATGCATTTGTCATTGTGGATGATTTTAGTAGATACACATGGACTTACTTCTTAGCACACAAATATGATTGCTTTAGATATTTCTCTAAGTTTTGTAAACTTATTTAAAATGAAAAAGGTTTTATGATTTCATCAATTCGAAGTGATTACGGTGGTGAATTTCAAAACCGTGATTTCCGAGAATTTTATGAATCTAATAGATATAACCATAACTTCTCTACTCCAAGAAATCCTCAACAAAATGTAGTAGAAAGAAAGAATAGAAACTTACAAGAAATGGCTAGAACCAGGTTAAATGAACATAGTCTACCCAAATATTTTTGGGCCGAAGCCGTAAATATAACATGCTACGTTATGAATAGGGTTTTATTAAGACCATTACTTTCCAAAACTCCTAATGAGTTGTGGAACAACAAAAAGCCCAACGTTTCATACTTTAAAGTTTTCGGGTGTAAATGTTTTATTTTGAATGAAAAAGATACCTTAGGAAAGTTTAATACAAAATCCGATGAAGGAATTTTTCTTAGTTATTCTTCTATTTCAAAGGCTTTTTGCATCTTTAATAAAAGAACTTTAGTTATAGAAGAATCTATTTATGTTGTTTTTAATAAAATTTTTGAAGCTAAGAAAAATGATTTTGATGATGATCTTAATTTTGATACTTTGAATTTAAATGAATCCCTTTCTCCATCTAGTAACTTGGATGCATCTTCTTCCGAATCTTCTTTACCGAAGGAATGAAAGTATGTACATGCTCATCCTAAGGAGCTAATTATAGGAGACACATTGAAAGGGGTTTAAACTCGTTCTTCTCTTACGAAGTTTTGTGCAAATGCCACTTTTTTCTCCCAAATTGAACCTAAATGCATTGATGAGGCCTTGAAAGATGATTTATGGGTCATCGCAATGCAAGAAAAGTTAAATCAATTTGAGAGAAATAAGATGTGGAAGTTTATTCTGAGGTCAAATGACCATTTAGTTATTGGTACTAAATGGGTCTTTAGAAATAAGCAAGATGAACTTGGTATTGTAGTTAGAAACAAGGCTAGATTAGTAGTCAAAGGTTTCAACCAAGAAGAAAGTATCGATTATGAATAAACCTTTGTTCCTGTGGCATGATTAGAAGCCATAAGGATGCTCCTTGCTTATGCTAGTAGTAATAATTTTAAGTTGTTTCAAATGGATGTTAAAAGTATTTTTCTTAATGGCTTTATTTCCGAAGAAGTTTATGTTGAACAACCTCCTGGATTTGAGAATGATAATCTCTCTAATCATGTGTTTAAATTGACTAAAGCTCTCTATGGATTGAAACAAGCCCTAAGGGCTTGGTATGAGAGACTTAGCTCATTTATTATCGAAAATAATTTCTCTAAAGGCAAGGTCGATACTACATTGTTTATCAAAAATTTTGAAAATAATTTTTTTATTATTTAAATTTATGTTGATGACATTATTTTTTGTTCCAAAAATGAATCTCTATGCGAATCATTTGCTGAATGTATGAGTCTTGAATTTGAAATGAATTTGATGGGGAAATTAACTTTTCTTTTAGGCTTACAAATCAAACAACTAAGTAATGACATTTTTCTTATTCAAACAAAATATGCTTTAGATTTGCTAAAAAGGTTTAATATGGATAGCTCAAAGGCTATCAATACTCCCATGAGTACCTCCACTAAGTTAGACATTGATAAAAGTGGAGAAAGCTTTGATCAAAAAGCTTATAGGGGTATGATAGGAAGTTTACTATATCTCACCGCAACTAGACCGGATATCATGTTTAGTATAGGTCTTTATTCTAGGTTTCATTTTAATCTAAAGATATCTCATCTTAAAGCAGTTAAGAGAATTCTTAGATATCTTAAAGGTACCACTAATATAGAATTATGATATTCAAAATCTGAGAACTTTGAACTAATTGCATATGTTGATGCGGATTTTGTTGGATGTAGATTAAATATAAAAAGTACATCCGGAACATATCAATTTTTAGGACACTACTTGTTTCTTGGTCTTCCAAGAAACAAAACTCGGTTGCACTATCTACAAATGAAGCTGAGTATATTGCAGCTAGTGCATGTTGTGCATAAGTTGTATGGATGAAAAATACTTTAAAAGATTATAAGATTCATCTTAAAAACATTCCCATAAAATGTGATAACACAAGTGCAATATGTTTAACAAAAAATCTCATTCAACACTTTAGAACAAAACATATTGATATTAGGCATCACTTTATATGAGATCATATTGATAATCATGATATAATCTTAGAGTTTATTGATATCAAACATCAATTAGTCGATATCTTTACAAAACCTTTAAGTGAAGAACAATATGATTTTATTAGAAGAGAATTAGAAATACTAATTTGTCCGAATGCATGAGTTGTCATATTTCTTTTTCAGACTATCTTTATGAATTTCTTGAATGGAGCTTTCATGAGTTTATGCCATATCAAGTTTATTCCATATCCTTGCTCCATCACGTAATGATGTTTGATACATGGAATTCATTAATAAATGCATCTCTCACGGATTTCACTCTTATGAATTTTTTATGAGAATGGATTTGATGATATGAATTTTTATCCTTCATATGATGATTCTTTCATATGAATTCTTTCTAAATGAAGAAATTTTTTAATGAATTTTTTAGTATAAGATGAGCACTTGCAAGAGTGAGGATTTGATTTTACATAATATTTTGATCTATAAGATGAGCACTTGCAAGAGTGAGGATTTGATTTTACATAAATATTTTGATCCTCGTGAAAATTGAAGTATGATTTAATGAAAATTTTTATTATTTTTGACTTGATTCAAATCATTTCACAAAGTTAGTTCTTAATGGATTTCCTTCTTTCTTTCCTTCTTCATGCAAACTTTTGATGAAAAAATAGGAGAAGTTGATGGAAGCTATCTTATTAATGTGTATAACTTTGAGAACTTTTGAATGATACTATGTCATGAATGCTTGCAATATGATTAGTATCGTCAAATACAAATTGAAATGTGATATGAATTTTTACCACGCTTGCATTGTTGAATTGTTCTCATTTTTGTTGATGACAAAAGGGAGAAATGATACCAAAATATGGTAAATTGATGACAATGTATGCAATGTATCTTATCATAAATGCTTATGTGCTTGTCATTTGAAACATATTGAATTATGGCAAAAACATATCTTATCGTATCAAATTGATAAATGTCTTTATAAGATATCATGAGCTTAACTTGCTATTTTACAACTTGATAACTTGCCATCTTGCCATAGAATGATGAATTACTATCTTTGTCATTTCTCATATTTGAAATATCATACTTGAAAATGGATGTCATGCCTTGACATCATTTTCACAATACGTGGGATCATATTTAGAATTGGAAAATCATGATTAGTATCATGATATGCATATTGATAAGTTTAAATGAACTTAACTTATCAGTTTGAAACTTGAATTCAAAGGCCTTGAATTCAAGAATGTCTTTTCTCAAGTATGGCATATAGATAGGGGGAGTTAAGATTAACTTCGTCATCAATTGATTGTCATCATCAAAAAGGGGGAGATTGTTGAATCTCGGATTTTGATAATGAAATCAATTATAAACTATTTGATCTAATCTATATATTGAGAAAAGTGTGCAGGATTAACTACGACAGTAGTAAGACATAAAGCAAGTGTTGTACCGGAGTCAAGATCAAGATCTCATTGGGAGTTCGAGAGTTCGTCAGAAGTCCAGACATTTGTCGGAAGTTCTATCGGAACCAACCGAGAAGTCCAAGAGCTTGCCAAGAAGCTCATTGAAACTTGCCAAGAAAATCATCGTAAAATCTAGGAGCTTGCTGGGAGTATGCCGGAGCATTGCTGAGAGTTCGTCGGATATTCGCTGGAAGCTCGCCGGAAGAGCAATTGATGCATTGGAATAAGAAGTGTTGTGATCATGTCTTAATTAACGTAGTTAGAGCATAAATTAAGTTAGGATTGGGAGGTAATCCCACTAACTTAATTAGGGGCCAACTAGGCCCTTAACAAGGCTGAATTAGGCCGAATTGAGCAGTCAATTCAGCCCCTAAAAATATAGTCGACGATGGCACCGCCTGGAAAGTAGTGCCCCAGGTTATCTGGGTGGTGGTACCGTTGGTAGTTATGCTAGTCATATGTGCCCTACAAGCTAAACATGTTAGTGATAGCACGAGTGACTTGACACGGAATCTTTTTGCTTATTATATTTTGGTATTTATCACTTTATATTAACTATTGCATATATGCATGTACATATTATGATATCTTTGGATCTATGCAATGACAATCAGATTGTGATGAGATTACGATAATGAGCCTGATTCGTCTTTAAACACAAATCTTAAATAATCCCGGTCATAGGTTACTCGAGAGGGACATCGAGATAACCGGACAGACTAGTGTGTTGTATACCCATACATATGATGGATGCAGCTAGTCTCATAGTTGCTCATGTGGGGACACTAGGGATATAGTATAGGTGCTCATTGGAGAATGAGTTTACTAATTGATCCACTTACGGAATGCTGGATGGTTGATGATGCCTTATTGTCATATAGTGATTCCATAGTCCTAGTGGTGTATCTGATCCTTAGACTTGAGATATCAGGGATGTCCTGTATGAGTGCTCCATTCTTTGATACCGGTCTTATAAGTTTGGATATTCCAGATCTAGTACAGCCGGTCATTAGGAGTAGCAATAGACCTTACGAGGGCTATTTGTTGAATCTCATATTTTGATGATTAAACCACTTAATATGTGTTTATGATTTAATTTACATTTTGAGTGATGCAGGATGCTTCGATCAAGATGAGACAATTAAAGCAGGAAAATCATATTGTCTCGGAGGAACATGTTAGAAGATTGGACGTCGGGCCGGTGGATCGGTCGACGTATCGATAGAAGACTTCGGGCCATGGATTCGGGCATCGGGCCAAGAAGAGTGGGTATTGCTCTAAGGATATCGGAGTTGCGGAGTCAACTAGTCGATTGGGCAATAGGCCGCAAGTTGTTGAATCTCATATTTTGATGATTAAACCACTTAATATGTGTTTATGATTTAATTTACATTTTGAGTGATGCAGGATGCTTCGATCAAGATGAGACAATTAAAGCAGGAAAATCATATTGTCTCGGAGGAACGGAACATGTTAGAAGATTGGACGTCGGGCCGGTGGATCGGTCGACGTATCGATAGAAGACTTCGGGCCATGGATTCGGGCATCGGGCCAAGAAGAGTGGGTATTGCTCTAAGGATATCGGAGTTGCGGAGTCAACTAGTCGATTGGGCAATAGGCCGCAAGAGAGGATGATGCACCAAAGAGTCGGACGAAGCGTCGTAATACCAATGACATGTCGGACAACTTGATTATTGCTTTGTATTAATTGTCTCAATTGAAGTTTTGTTTTAAGTATGCAAGATTAACTACGAAAGCTTGAAGATATAAAGTAAGTCTACCGGAGTCAAATTCGATGGGTGTTCGAGAGTCCGAAGATTCATCGGAAGTGCTGACGGAACCAACCGAGAAGAAATCGGGGACTTGCTGAAGTTTTTGGAAGTCCGCTGAAGAGATCGTCGGAGGTTCATAGAGATCACCGAGAAGGTTCGGCTACTTGCCAAAAACTCACTGAACTCGCCACAAGACCAGGAGCCTGCTGGGAGTCCGCCGGAAGAAATCCAAGGGTGTATCAGAAGTCTACCGGAAGTTCGCCGAAAAGCTCGCCGAAAGGAAACTCGATGTTGCTGGTTAAAAACTTGCTTAGGACTATGTTTTTAATTGCATAGTTTGCATGTAATTAGTGTTAGGATTAAGGGTTAATCCTATAACCTGGTTAGGGGCCAATTGGGCCCAAATACGGACTGGTTTGGGCCAAGATTGGAGCCCAACCAGTGAGCTGAAATATTATAGGCGGTGGCACCGCCAGAGTAGGCGGTGGCACCACCTAGAGCCCGAAGGATCAGGCAGTGGTACCGTCGGACTAGGTGATGGCACCGCCCAGAACCCGAGGGATCAAGCGGTGGTACCGCTAGACTGGGCGGTGGCACCACCTAGAACCCGAGAGTTCCGACGGTGGCACCGCCAGTACACTCAATATCAGACACTGACAGGCGGTGGCACCGCCAGCATCGGGAAACCTAAAAGAATTCAAATTTAGAGCCCTAATTTGAATCCTCCTAGGGCCTATAAATACCCCTCAATTCTCAACAGAGAAGACAACCTTTGAGTAGCAATAGATTAAGATAAAAGCCTTAGCAAAGTCTTTAGCAAGTCTTGTTTTCAATTGCTTGAGTGTTCACCTCCTTCTTTCTCGTTGAAAATTTGTAAGAGTGTAAACCACTTGTAAAAGATTGTAAGAGAGATATTTGTCCTTCCCCTTCAAAGTGATTTGCTAGTGGAAGTTTGGAGCCTCATCGAAGAAGGCTTCGTAAGTGGATGTAGGTCATTTGACCGAACCACTTTAAATTGGTGTGTTCCTTGAATGTGTGAGTACTTACTTTTTTGAAATCATTATTTATACAGCAACAAGCTTACGATTTTCATCTTCTCACTTTACTTGAGCTACTTTTATCAACTCATTCATTGTCTAATCAAAATATTTACGCATTTACGAAATCATTTTCAAACTTACAAGTTTTAATCCGCTGCACTAATTCACCCCCCCCTCTTAGTGCCGCTCCGATCCTAACACTATTGAGTGTCGATAGAGGATCATTCATTCTCAGCGTCATGAGAAGAATATCCCATATGTTCTTGCTCAGACAAATCCCTGGCCAAGGTCATTCGGATTGAGAGAGAAAGAGTTCCTCGGGAGAATCCGATTAGCACGAGACTCGAGTAGAAACTATATGAGTCTGACAGTACCATGCTTGGTATACGGTTCCTGGGATATTAGATGGATGAGGGACTATAGGTATATGGTAACTGAAGATAGATAGGTCCAATGGATTGGATTTCCCTGTATCATCTGGGGACTACGGTATAGTGGCATAGTACATCCGTAGTCGATGAATCGAGTGAATTATTATGGAGATAATAATTTACTGAGCCAGAATGAGTTCTGATAGGTATGACTCATGGCCAACTCAATATTGGGCCTAGAGGGTCACACATATATGGTTGGCGTTGCGATGAGTAGAGGTTCAAATATAAGATATCCGCCGAAGCCCTTGTCTTATTGGATATCTAATAAGCCCTTGAATTATTGGATCCTATGAATAAGATCCAATAAAGAGCCCATAAGAGATTATTGGATAGAGATCCACTAATCTAAGAGGCTTGAGTAATTGGATGCAGATCCAATACCCAATAGGGGAGGATCCATTAGGGTTTGACAGGGGACCTCTATAAATAGGAGGGATTCAGTGGTTCATAGGCTAGAGCCTTTACTTGCCTCTTTTATTCTCCTCCCCCTCTCCACCTCAGAGCAGGCCTGGAGTTTTCAGGAATGTTGTCGCAGCCCTACTGTATGGATCACCACTAGAGAGGAGGACGCTTGACCTCCTTCACCCTCTCCTAGAGATCTGCAAGGAAACAGGGATATGCGATCTCTCTGTTGAATCTCGGACTTTGATGATGAAACTAATTGATTGTGTTTAGATGTTTAACTACATTTTGAGTGATGCAGGTCTACTCGATTAGGATTAGACAGTTGACGCAGGAGGAATTGACGTTGCGCCGGAGGAGATCATGTTAGGATATTGGACGGTAGAACGCTTCGGACGTCGGGCATCGGGCCAAGGAGAACGGAATTGCACCAAGGATTTCGGGGTTGCGGAGGTCAATCGCCGATTGGGCAACAACCCGCAAGAGTGGACAATGCACTGAAGAATCGGACGAAGCGCCAACCAATGACATGTCGGGCAATAGAATGTCAATTCGTGTTGTAATAATTGTCTAGATCGGAGTAGAATTTTGGCTTGTGTATGCGGGATTAACTACGATAACGATGAAGACATAAAGCGAAACAAAGTGCCGGAGTCAAGCGCGAAGGATTCGTTGGGAGTTCAAGAGTTCGACGGAAGTCCGAATGTTCGTCGGGAATGCTGTCGGAACTAGCCGAGAATGAGTAGGGAGCTTGCCAATGGGTTTTCGGAAGCTCGCCGGAAGGTTCGTCGGAAGTTCGCGGAGCTCACCGAGAAAGATCGTCGCTTGCCGAAGAAGCTCATCGGAACTTGCCAAGATCAAATCGTGAAGTCTAGGAGCTTGCCGGGAGTCCGCAGAATGGTTTCTGAGAGTTTCTCGGAAGATCACCGGAAGTTCGCCGGAAGAAGTCTTGACTTGTGGACTTTGTAATAGCTTAGGAAATGTCTTTAAATTCATAGTTAGCATGTTAATTAGGGTTAGGATTAGGTGTTAATCTTATAACCCAAGTAGGGACCAATTGGGCCCGAGTTCGGACTGGTTTGGGCCAAGTTTGGAGCCCAACCAGTGAGCTGAGAGAGCCAGGCGGTGGCACCGTCGGTCTGGGCGGTGGCACCGCCCAGCACCCGAGAGCCAGGCGGTGGCACCGCCCAGCACCCGAGAGTTAGGCGGTGGCACCGCTGGACTAGGCGGTGGCACTGCCCAGTACACTGTCAGTGTCACAACTGACAGGCGGTGGCACCGCTAGCTTTGGGAACCGAAGAGAATTCAAATTTTGGAGCCCAAATTTGAATCCTCTTGAGGCCTATAAATACCCCTCTATTCTCAGCTGAGAGAACAACTTTTAGAGAAGCAATAGAGTGAAAAAAGTCTTAGCAAAGTCTTAGCAAGTCTTACTTTCAAATTGCTTGAGTGTTCACCTCCTTCTTTCTCATTGAAACTTTGTAAGAGTGTGAACCACTTGTAAAAGGTTGTAAGAGGGGTATTTGTCCTTCCTCTTCAAAGTGATTTGCTAGTGGAAGTTGGGAGCCTCATCGAAGAAGGCTTCGCAAGTGGATGTAAGTCATTTTGACTGAACCACTTTAAATTTGGCGTGTTCTCTGGTTTGCATTTACTTATTGCATTTTACCTTACTGCAAATATTTATAAGTGCTTTACTTCCTCATTACTTTTGCTGCACATATTTACGAACACGCTTTTAAGTTAAGCACTTCCGAGTTCGGTTTTTATCGTACGAAAAAGTTTCTAAAACCGACGTTTTAATCCGCTGCACTAATTCACCCCCCCCTCTTAGTGCCACTCCGATCCTAACAATTGGTATCAGAGCCCGGTATTTCTCATTTCGGATTTACACCCGAGAGAACTGGCTCTTCATGGCTTTCAAGAGGGCTTTTCGGTTATTCGTCCACCGTTGTTTAACGGATTGGACTACACTTATTAGAAAACTCGAATGAGAGTTTTCTTGATTTCTATGAATTTGGATTTATGGAATATTATTGAAAACGGTTTTCAACTTCCTTCTAAACCGATGAACGAATGGTCGAATTTGGAAAAGAAGTATTTTTCTTTAAACGCAAAGGCTATGAATGCCTTATTTTGCGCTTTGGACAAAAATGAGTTCAATTGGATTTCTACGTGCGAAACGGCTTTTGATATTTGGCGAACACTTGAAATCACGCACGAGGGAACTAGTAGAGTCAAAAACTCGAAAGTTAACATTTTATTGCATGATTTTGAGCTTTTTCGAATGCAACCAAGTGAGACTATAGGCGACATGTACACCCGTTTCACGGATGTCGTCAATAATCTAAGAGTTCTTGGTAAATCTTTTTCGATTTTTGATCTCGTAAGTAAGATCTTAAGATCCCTTCCAAAAAGGTGGGATCCTAAAATAACCGCAATACAAGAGACAAAAAATTTAAATGATTTTCCATTAGAAGAATTAATCGGGTCACTAATGACCTATGAAATGACACTTTTGGAACATTTTGAACCCGATGAGCACTTGAACCACCTTCCAAAGAATAGGAAGGATTTGGAACTCCGGACAAATGAATACCACTTGAGCGATGACTCAAGTGATGAGGACAATGATGAACTTGAACTTCGAACACTAAATCTTAATAAGTTCATTAAACAAAAATCTAAAATAAACAATGAACTTGAACGGAGGAAGAGGCCAAAGAAGAGGAAGGCAACCAAGGATGAATCAAGAACTTTCAAAGGTGAAATGGCGAATTGGGCTTTGATGGGCTTCGACTACAAGGTAAGTAACTCAACTCTCTTGAATTATTTTGAAATTACTTGAAGTTTTTCATGAGTGCTTAATTTAGATAGTAGGAATAGGAAATAAAAAATTATTTTTCAAAAATTATATCATGTTTTTCTTTTTAGCATCTTTGAAAAATTAAAAAATTTGATCATGAAAAATATATTGCTAAGGTTTCATGCATGTTATGTTTTGAAATATTGAATGATGTATGCAACATTAGGGATGATAATTATATGATATATGATAATGCTTAGGATTAATCCATGTATGTCTATCTTGATGATTTTATGTCATGCATGAGTTTTTGAGGTAAATGTTGATTTGAAACTCTCATTTTCGATTAACATGTTTTTGGCCTAATTGTTTTTATGATGAATTAAGATGACATTCTCATCACATATTAAGATGACATAGTGCATGTACATCTATGTATGAATTTCTTGATAATCTTTTGATGATAGATGTGATATCATGATGTGTTTGATCTTGACGGCTTCTTGACGAAACTTATGTTTCGATTTTAAATGATGATACATGTTTTCACAAAAGACTTGAATACCCTCACATGAAATCAATTGTATAAAAAGGAAATGAATTCTCTATCCTATTGAGATTAATGAACTTTTACCAATCTTGTGAATCTCATGAAAATAAATATGATGAATATTTTGAAAATAAATGAGTGTATCATGCATTTGGTCTTAATGATTTCTCTTAAACATACTTTTTGAAATCATACTTGATGATGAATATCAAGATATTAAAAGGATATTATTATGGGAATTAAAATCATGAATCTATTTGTATCACTTTTGTGAATCTCTTGAAAATGATCTTGATTTGATGATTTAAATTTAAATGAGCTTTATCTTGATTTCTCAAAATTTGTAAATTGAGATTTCTTATGCTTAAGTCAAGATTTTATATGCTTGAATTAAAATCTTTTTCTCCTAAGGTTCTTTTACTAAAGAGAATATCTTTTTCGAAATTCATGACTTAAAATTTCTTTTGAATATCTTTTATTATTTGATCTCCTAAGATTTTTTTTTATTATTTATGAGGAGGTTCTTCAAAAAGAAATCATGCCTTTTGGTATACACATATTCTAATCCTTCATGATATGATTTTTATGCAATTGCTTGTGTTCATGAAAATATTCATCTCATCATCCAATTAATTCCTCTTGATGTTCCTAATATGATGAAATGAAATTATGCATGAAATACAAATGAGAAGTTAATTATCATGCATGATAGGATGTAATGAACTTTGACATTTAGATACCATCATTTGAAAAGTTATGATCATGTTGCCAAAATAATGTATCATGAATGCTTGAATATCATGTATAATATGCTCATAATGATGATTGATTTATTTGTATCATGCATGAAAAATGAAAGGTATAGTTTTGAAATTGTACAATTTGAAAATATGATGATGAATCTTGTGATTTACATATTATTGATTTTTATCAAAATGAAAGTGCCTTATTGATCTTATTGTAATAAATCTTACACTTTCGGTTTTAAATATGATACATGTTTTTTATTTGGCATAAATGAAATAAAATCATATGAATTGAAACAACTAGGAAAATGTTTTTTTTTTCTTAAAAAAAAATATTTTCTCTATCTTATTGATCTCATGATGTGTAGACTGAAATAATGATTGGAATATTGATGTAATTATAAATGATGATTTGATAATATGCATGAAATACTCTTGATATTATTTTGATGCATACAAATGAAAAATTTTGATCATGCATGGCAGGATATAATTTGACAAGTTGATACCATCATGATATGAAACATTTATGATATACAATGATGCATGCAATACTTGTGCTTTCTAATTATGATGTGATGTATTGAATATGATGTAAATCATGATTTAAAATACTATGAGTTGTTGCTAAAATGATGTATTAGAAATGTTGATTTAATGTTTGTGTCATGAATGCTCTAAATGATGAATGTTTGTAGTATGATCAAAATAATAGTATCATGTATGATATCCTCATAATGTTAATCAATTTATTCAATATCGTGCATGAATGAAATATAAGGTTTTTGAAAATGTGCTATTCTAATTTGAAAATATAATGATGCACAAATAAGATTGAGACTTACCTTTGTCATAATTGATGTAAAGGGGTCTTCCTTCCTTTTGACAATGACAAAGGGGGAGATAGCTAGTTTGCACAAGTCAAGAAGATGCAAAAACTGATTACTCTAGCTTAGATTGCTAACTTACTTATTTCAAGAAGCAAAAGTTATCTTCTTGAACATCACTATCTTGCCTATCTCCATAAGCAAAACATGCTAACATGCAGATCTAGCAAACTTGTATATTTAAGAAGCAAGGGTTGCTTTCTTGAACATCTCAAAACTGCTAGCTTGCATGTTCTAAAAATATTGTAAAATTTGCTAGCTTGTATGTAGTAAAACTTGCATATCATAAAAGTTGCTAGCTTGTAGAGAAGCAAAGAATTGCTATCTCAAAAGAAGCAAAAATTATAAACTTAGAAAACTTGCAATATAATTGCTCTTGCCATGCTTTGTATAAAAAAATAGGTTGATATCCTTAAAAGCATCGCATTAAATTTTTTAGTATCGCAATGTATCACATGTATTGCAAATTGAAATTTTTGAGACTATTATCATATCATGTTTAACAATTGATGTCTTTCATGACATGATTTCTTTGCATTTTTGTCTTGTATGTATCATGTGATGATTGAAATATTGATTGATGTAAATTTATAATTTATGTAAAAGTTTAAATCATTGGTTCCTCTCCTTTTCGGCAATGACATAGGGGGAGAAAGATTGCTAGCTCAAGGCAAATGCTGGCTAGCTTGTACTCTTCCCTACTTTTCGACAAAAACAAAGGAGAGAAAGCTTTTGCTAGTTAGAACATGCAAAGAAAAGCAAAGTGCAATCTTGCACAAGAAGCAAGTGTTGAATTGCCATGATTGAACTTAAGAATTTTACTATGCTTTTGTGCTTATATGTTGTGATGAAAATCTAGCTTCACGTTACAAAAACTTGAATATCTTTTAAAATAGCTAGAGCTACTTCTCGTTTTTGTTGATGACATAGGGGGAGAAGTATATTGATGACTTCATGCATTGAATTGAATATTTTATATATTTGCATGATGGTTTAAATGTTTTTCATAACATGTGATGAATGTTGCTTGGATTTGGGATAATCCAAGTGTTCTATCAATGGCATATTGATAGGGGGAGGTTGTTTAAACTCCGGGGAGTTAAGGTTAACTCCGGTAGTCATCAATTAGTTGTCATCATCAAAAAGGGGGAGATTGTTGAATCTCGGATTTTGATGATGAAACTAATTGATTGTGTTTAGATGTTTAACTGCATTTTGAGTGATGCAGGTCTACTCAATCAGGATTAGACAGTTGACGCAGGAGGAATTGACGTTGCGCCGGAGGAGATCATGTTAGGATATTGGACGGTAGAACGCTTCGGACGTCGGGCATCGGGCCAAGGAGAATGGAATTGCACCAAGGATATCAGGGTTGCGGAGGTCAATCGCCGATTGGGCAACAACCCGCAAGAGTGGACGATGCACTGAAGAATCGGACGAAGCGCCAACCAATGACATGCTGGGCAACAGAATGTCAATTCGCGTTGTAATAATTGTCTAGATCGGAGTAGAATTTTGGCTTGTGTATGCAGGATTAACTACGATAACGATGCAGACATAAAGAGAAACAAAGTGCCGGAGTCAAGCGCGAAGGATTCGTTGGGAGTTCGAGAGTTCGACGGAAGTCCGAATGTTCGTCAGGAATGCTGTCGGAACTAGCCGAGAATGAGTAGGGAGCTTGCCGATGGGTTTTCGGAAGCTCGCTGGAAGGTTCGTCGGAAGTTCGCCGGAAGAAGTCTTGACTTGTGGACTTTGTAATAGCTTAGGAAATGTCTTTAAATTCGTAGTTAGCATGTTAATTAGGGTTAGGATTAGGTGTTAATCTTATAACCCAAGTAGGGACCAATTGGGCCTGAGTTCGGACTGGTTTGGGCCAAGTTTGGAGCCCAACCAGTGAGTTGAGAGAGCCAGGCGGTGGCACCGTCGGTCTGGGCGGTGGCACCGCCCAGCACCCGAGAGCTAGGCAGTGGCACTGCTGGACTGGGCGGTGGCACCGCCCAGTACACTGTCAGTGTCACAACTGACAGGCGGTGGCACCGCCACTGACAGGCGGTGGCACTGCTAGCTTCGGGAACCGAAGAGAATTCAAATTTTCGAGCCCAAATTTGAATCCTCTTGAGGCCTATAAATATCCCTCTATTCTCAGCTGAGAGAACAACTTTTAGAGAAGCAATAGAGTGAAAAAAGTCTTAGCAAAGTCTTAGCAAGTTTTACTTTCAAATTGCTTGAGTGTTCACCTCCTTCTTTCTCATTGAAACTTTGTAAGAGTGTGAACCACTTGTAAAAGGTTGTAAGAGGGGTATTTGTCCTTCCTCTTCAAAGTGATTTGCTAGTGGAAGTTGGGAGCCTCATCGAAGAAGGCTTCGCAAGTGGATGTAGGTCATTTTGACCGAACCACTTTAAATTTGGCGTGTTCTCTGGTTTGCATTTACTTATTGCATTTTACCTTACTGCAAATCTTTATAAGTGCTTTACTTCCTCATTACTTTTGCTGCACATATTTACGAACACGCTTTTAAGTTAAACACTTCCGAGTTCGGTTTTTATCATACGAAAAAATTTCTAAAATCGACGTTTTAATCCGCTGCACTAATTCACCCCCCCCTCTTAGTGCCGCTCCGATCTTAACACTCTCTAGGTAACACAATCTATTTTATATATAGTTTATTTCATAGATTTTTGCACATAAATCTTCGCACGATGGCGAACATATTTTTGGGAAATTGAGAATTTTGTTTTCTTGTTCTTTCGCTGCACATGAGATGTCGCATCCAAGATTTCTCAATAGTGGTATCAGAGCCAGGTTGTTTATGCAAAAGATTGGATTTAAACTACGTGTGCAAAATCGTTGACGCAAAAGCAAAAAAGGGCAGCAACTATTGCTGCTCTTGCTACCGTCGCAGATGGCAGCACTACCATTTGCGTGCAGGTAGGGCGCTTGCAGCGGTAGTTGTAAGGCCAGCTATGTGCAGGTAGGCCCTTGCAACCTCGCCCGTAGGCAGGGCCGCAAGCACGACTGCTACCTGCGCGCGGGCACTGTGCCCCACGCAAGGGCGGCACCTGCGGGTGCTGGACCTGCGGGTAGAGGCGCCGCTGGGCAACGACGCTTGCGTGTAGAGGTGCCGCGTGACGAGGCACCTGCGGCCGCTGCTCCCGTAGGCAAAACCCCCCTGGACGGGTGGCCGCTTGGCGGGGCAACACCGTTGTGGGCGTTGCCCCACAGGCAAATCTACCCACGGGGGTGCCCACCTACGAGGGGAAGCGTCGCCAGCAGGCATGCCACCCGCAGGCGAGGGCAGCGCCCCTGCCCTCCACAGCACAGCCTGGCACCGGTAGGGAGGCGGGGGTGGCGACGGCTACAACAGCAGGGGAGAAAGGGATTTGGGCATCCTCGGGCAAAAAGATATGTTGCCCCGCCGTGGGCGTTGCCCCACAGGCAAATCTACCCATGGGGGTGCCCACCTACGAGGGGAAGCGCCGCCAGCGGGCATGCCACCCGCAGGCGAGGGCAGCGCCCCTGCCCTCCACAGCACAGCCTGGCACCGGTAGGGAGGTGGGGGTGGCGACGGCTACAGCAGTAGGGGAGAAAGGGATTTGGGCATCCTCGGGCAAAAAGATAATTTTGCCCCTGTGAATTTTAGAAATTTTAGTTTTGTCCTTTTATCTAAATTATAAAAATACCCCTCGAAATTTAGAAAATTTCCTACATGTCCCTGATTTCAAAAAAATATTAATTAATTAAAAGATTTAATTGATTATTAATTTATTATTATCTAGTATTCCTACATGTTGATGATTTATACATGTGATGTATGATGTGTGGACGGATGATCATAGATCATGTGATATGTGTACTTGTAATTATTATTATTAGGGCCTGCAAGCCTTCATTATATTTCTCGTTTCTTGTTGGGTCTGCGTGCCTATGATTAAGCTGTAACAACATGAGGAGGCACAGCGGGAGCGTGTAAGTCATAGCAGGACCCACGAGACGAACTATTGCGATGTATGGAGATGCTTCGATATATATATATATATATATATATATGTATATATATATATGTATATATATGTATGTATATATATATATATGTATATATATATGTATGTATATATATATATACATATATATATGTATGTATATATATATATGTATATATATATATGTATGTATGTATGTATGTATGTATGTATTTATTTATTTATTTATATATATATATACATACATATATATATATATATATATATATATATATATATATATATATATATATATATATATATTTACATACATATATATATATATACATACATATATATACATATATTTATATATATACATACATACAGGTATATATATATACATATATATCTATGTATATTACATACATATACATATGTACATATATATGTATATGTATACATATATATATATGTACACATATACATATGTATATGTATGTAAATATATATATATATATACATATATACTTATATATATACATATATATAATTAATTTCTAGGTATACCTAAAGGAAACTTGTGGGTATTATTTTTATCATCTCGAGGACCAAAAGGTCTTTGTAGCTAAAAGAGTGACATTCCTTGAGAAGGAACACATTCTTCGCAAAGATAGTGGGAGCATGATAGAGTTAAGCGAGGTTGGAGAACCTAACTCAAGTACCACTCTACAACTCATGTATGTTCAAGTACCTAATACATAAGTTCCAACTTTACGTAGTTCCGGTAGAGTGTCTCATCCTCCTGAGAGATATATGAGACATATTAAAGAAGATGATATTGAGGATATTGATCCTCAGACTTACGAAGAGGCTCTTATGAGTATAGACTCTGGGAAATGGCAAGAAGTCATAAATTCTTAGATGGATTCCATGCACTACAACAAAGTTTGGAACCTAGTTGATACGCTCGAGGGTATTGTACCCATCGTTTGCTAGTGGATTTTTAAGAAAAAGATCGGAGTAGATGGAAAGGTAGAGGCTTATAATATAAGGCTAGTGGCTAAGGGGTATCGTCAAAAGCAAGGTGTTGACTATAATGAAACCTTCTCACCCATAGTCATGCTAAAATCAATCTGAATTCTATTGGCCATTGCTGTACACTATGATTATGAGATCTGATAGATGGACATGAAAATCACATTCCGCAATGGGAACCTCGAGGAGGAGGTGTATATGATACAACCCAAGGTATTTGTGTCTAAAGACTGCCCAGATAAGGTGTGCAAGTTGCTTAGATCAATTTATAGACTAAAGCAAGCTTCCCGAAGTTGGAACATAAGATTTGATGTGGCAATCGTATCTTATGACTTCATTATAAACGAAGATGAACCTTATGTGTATAGGAAGGTAAGTGGAAGCACTATCACCTTCTTGGTATTGTATATGGATGACATCTTATTCATTGGGAATGATGTAGGAATGCTATCCATAGCAAAAACTTGGTTATCTAGACACTTCTCAATGAAGGACTTAGGGGAAACATCCTATATCTTGGGGATTTAAATCTATAGAGATAGATCCAAGAGGATGCTTGGCTTGTCCCAATCCAGGTACATAGATATCATTGTCCAAAGGTTTGGCATGGAAAATTCCAAGAGATGTCTCATACCGATGAGACATAGGATATCGCTTTCTAGGAGTATGTCCCCAAAGACTCCTAAAAAAAGGGAAAACATGGATAGGATACCCTATACCTCAACAATAGGGCCTATCATGTATACCATGCTATGTACCAGGCTTGATATAGTGCATGCTCTGAGTATCACGAGCAAGTATCAAGCGAATCTAGGCTTGAAGCACTGGAAAGCAGTAAAGTGTATTATTATGTATTTGGGAATGATTAAGGATCTTTTACTAGTATATGAAGGCAGTAGCCTCAAGGTTGAAGGCTACACTGACTTGAGTTTTTAGTTTGATGTTGATAATAGCTAGTCGAATTCGAGGTATGTGTATACCTTGAATGGAGTAGTAGTGTGCTGGAAGAGTGCCAAGCAAGATACTACTACTAACTCGACCATAGAGGTGGAGTACATTACTGCAACAAAGGCAGCAAATGAGGGAGTTTGGATGAAGAAGTTCATCATAGATATGGGAGTCGTACTAAGCAGCAAGGAGTCGATTCCCTTATATTATGACAATTACGGGATAATTACTCAAATAAGAGAACTCGGGTCTTATTGGAAGTGTTTTGAGGAGGCTCCAACTTATTAGAGAGATCATAACCTGAGGAAATGTAGTATTGGAAAGAGTTCCATCCGAAGATAACATTATAGATCCATTGACAAAGTTGTTGTCTCAGATTGTCTTTGAGCATCATAGGGGTCTAATGGGGATTAGACACATAGGTGATTGGCTTTAGGTCAAGTGGGAGATTGCTAGTCATATATGCCATGCAAGCAAATCACGTGAGTGATGGCACGTGTGATTGGACATGTAGTCTTTTTGCTTATTATATTTTGGCATTTATCACTTTATATCGCTTGTTGTATATATGCACATATATATTATGATGTCCTTAGATCTGTGCAATGAGAATCGGATCATGATGAGATCACGATAATGAGACTGATTCACCTTTAAACACAGATCCTAAATAATCCCGATCATAGGTTACTCGAGAGGGACATCAAGATAACCGGATAGACTAGTGTGTTGTATACCCATCTATATGATGCATGCAGCTAATCTCATAACTGCTCATGTGGGGACACTAGGGATACACTATAGGTGCTTATTGGAGAGTGAGTTCACTAATTGATCCGCTTATGGAATGCTAGATGGTTGATGATGCTTTACTGTCAAACAACGATTCCATAGTCCTAGTGGTGTATCTGGTCCTTAGACTTGAGACACCAAGGATGTCCTGTATGAGTGCTCCACTCTTTGATACCAAACTTATAGGTTTAGATGCCCCAAATCTAGTACAACCAGTCATTGGGAGTGACAGTCAACCTTACGAGGGCTATTGAGTATCGATAGAGGATCATCCACTCTTAGTGTCATGAGAGGAATATCCTATATGTTCTTGCTCAAATAAATCCCTAGCCAAGGTCATTCAGATTGAGAGAGAAAGAGTTCTCCGAGAGAATTCGATTAGAGTGAGACTCGAACAGAAACCATATGGGTCTAATAGCACCATGCCCAATATATGATCTTTGGGATATTAGATAGTTGAGAGACTATAGATACATAGTAACTAAGGACAGATAGGTCTAATGGATTGGATTCCCCTGTATCGTCTGCAGATTATAGCATAGTGGCCTAGTACGTCCGCAATCGATGAGTCGAGTGAATTATTTTGGCGATAATAATTCACTAAGTCAGAAAGAGTTCTGACAAGTATAATTTATGGCCAGCTCGATATTAGGCCTAGAGGGTTACACACATATGGTAGGCATTGCGATGAGTAGAGGTTCGGATATGAGATATCCGTTGGAGCTCCTATCTTATTGGATATCTAATAAGCCCCTGAATTATTGGATCCTATGGATGAGATCCAATAAAAGCCCATGAGAGATTATTGGATAGTGATCCACTAATCTAAGAGGCTTGGGTAGTTGGGTGGAAATCTAATACCCAATAGGGGAGGATCCATTAGGGTTAAGTTGATAGGGGATCTCTATAAATATGAGGGATTTAGTGGTTCATAGGCTAGAGCCTTTTGATTTCCTCTCATATTCTCCTCCCCATCTCCACCTCAAAGTAAGCTTGGAGTTTTGAGGAGCATCATCATAGTCCTACTGTGTGGATCATCGCTAGAGAGGAGGGCGCTTGACCTCCTTCACCCTCTCCTGAAGATCTGTAGGGATTCAAGGATATATGATCTCTCTATTTAACACAATCTATCCTACATGTGGTTTTAAGTTTCGTAAATTTTTGTGCACCAATCTTCACACGATGACAAACATCTTTTTGGGAAATTAAAAATTTTATTTTCTGTTCTTCGACTGCGCATATGATGTCGTCGCCAAAGATTTCCCAACACGAGGGGCAATCATCGCCCACGGGTTGACGCTTGTGGCGACAACACCCGCATGGGTGCTCGCTTGTAAGGGCGCTAACCCCAAGGGGTGGGGCCACCCATGGGCACACTTGCCCATAAGGGCGCACACCCATAGGGGCGACGTTGCCCGTAAGCACACCGCCCACGAGTAGAGGCGACGACCCCTCCCCCTATAGTGGCCGTCACTAGTAGGGTGGCGACAGCCACAACACAATTGGGGAGAAGAGAAGGGATTAGGGTTTTGGAAAAATGATAGATTTGCCCCTTAGAATTTTAGAAATTCTAAGTTGTATCCTTTTTATCTAAATTACCAAAGTAACCCTCATAATTTAAAAAATTCCATGAATGTCCCTAGTTTTAGAAAAATATTAGTTAATTAAAAGATTTAATTAACTATTATTATTATTTAGTAGTCCTACATAATGACATTTACATATGATGTATGATGTGGACGGAAGATCATGGACCGTGTGATGTGTGTACTTGTGATTATTATTATTATTAGGGCCTACGAGCCTCTACTTTATTTCTCACTTATTGTTAGGCCTACGTGCCTATAATTAAGTTGTAATTATAGGAAAAAGCACAGTGAGAGCATGGAAGCGATAGCAGGACCCACGAGGTCGATACGAACAATCGTGACATATAGAGATGCGTTGGGATGCCGACGGAACCGATAAGGACAAGATGGATGATCATAAGATATGGAGATGCACCGTTACATGCATAGATCTTGATGTGAATGATTAGGCCTACTAGCTTGGGCTTGATCATATTAGGCCATGGTCCATGATCATCTAGTGTAATTGCTCATGTGATGTGTGATTGCTTATACACATACTGGATATGTATATATATTTGCATGTGATATATATACATATGTGTGTGTGTGTGACATATCATATTAGGAGACCAAATCAAAATCTCCTCTTTAATAATATTAAGTCGATAAACATGAGGTAATTAGATTTACCCATGTAACCTTCCATCGTTATAGGTAGGGGCAGATTCTTGACGTAGGTTGAGTTGGTTGAGTTCCTTGAGGCTCACCTATATCATGATTCACTATCTTGCCTACAACATAGAGATGTCACCGATGACTTGAGAATATGATATGCTTGGTCATGTTCCTCGAGGGTATATCATTGAATTAAACTTATCTTGTAATGGTGGTGTTGACTTAACCAAACATCATGGTCGGTTGAGTCCCTCGAGATCATGGTGGTTCGGAGGTCGAATAAGATGGGAATCACAAGGAATTGTGATCGACAAGAGTTGCCTACCTTTATGGGCTTAGCATGATTGGTCGAGTTCCTTGAGATTATGTTACGATGTCGATTGGATCCTGATCCCCACTAGAGATCTGTCGAGGATCTTCGATTCATATATCAGAGGGAGTTATGCATTTCATGAGAAAATAGTGGTAGTAAATTAAGATAAAAGTCTATATATTATTTGATTATTTTTCTATAAAATCTGCATATTATTTATTTCTACTATATCTTTATTTTCAAAAAATGTCACTTTCAAATCCTTTACGTGGCATACTTGATGTCAAGCACCTCACTAGTTCAAATTATACGGATTAGCTTCATAACTTAAGAATTATTCTCATGACAGAGAAAATCACATACGTCCTTGATATAGTGATGCTTATGCTCGAGGAAGGGGCAAGCAAGGATTAGATCGCTCGCTACATGAAATACATAGATGACTCCATTTTTGCTTAGTATTATATGTTGGGCTCCATGACTCCTAAGTTACAGAGACAACATAAAAAGATGGATGTTAGATCCATTCCCCTACATGTTTGTAAACTGTTTGAGGAATATGGAAAGACACAACGATATGAGATATCTAAGAGCCTCTTCCATGTTAGAATGACCGAGGGGACATCTATTCAGAACTATATCCTAAAGATGATTGAGTGGATAGAGATACTCACAAGTCTAGGATGATCCTAGAGGATAACCTATGTGTAGATCTTATGCTTTAATCCCTATTAGATTCCTTTTAATAGTTCATAATGAATTTGAATATGAACAAACTTCAGGTGACTCTCACTGAGCTCCTCAATATATATAAGGAGGTAGAGAGCACTATCAAGAAAGAGAAGTCAGTTCTCTATACTTGTGAGACCAGAAAGAAAAGGAAGGTAGAAACTTAAGAAGAGCAAGTGCAAGGGTAGACTAAGTAAAGCAAATGTTGCTAAGAAAGACCCGACAAAGGACAAAGGCCAATGCTTCCACTATGGGAAAGATGAACACTAGAAGATGAATTACAAAGAGTATCTTGTAGAGAGGGTGAAACAAAAACTTAGAGAAGCTTCAAGTACATTCATGATTAGTCTCTATTTGTTAGACTCTTATGATAACACATGGGTATTGGATACCGATAGTACTAATCATATTACAATTTATTGTAGGTTTTTATAAGACCTAGGAGATTGGCGAGAGGTGAGATGGACCTTAAGATAGGCAATGTAGTAAAAGTTGCTTCCGTAACTATTAGCGAGGTCACCCTATATCAGCATAGACTAAGATAAGAAGCAATAATATGCATCTTTATGATTTCCGTATTACTTTTCGATTTTAAATAATGATGCATGACTTTTGTAGGGAAGACTAGAGCATGAAATTAATCATAAAATTTAAAACTAAAAGAACTTTAGCTACTTTTAATCTTATAGGAATTAATCTACGTTACTTTCAATAAATTTCTCGAATGAAAGAAAAGTGATTTTGATGATAATTTTGGATTTGACAATTAGTTTTCACATTTATCCAAACACTTAATTTATTTAACATGAGATATATTTTATATGAATCACCTCATTCTCATATGATTTTATTTTCTGAGAGAAGATTTATCCAAATGAATCTTGATTCTCGACATTAATGATTAGAGATTTATTCTATGTGAATCAAGATCTCTTATTAGATCTCCTATGATTCTATTCACTATTTACTAAAGAGAACATCATTTTCAGAATTCATAACTTAAGATTTCCCTTACTATTTGATCTCTATTTGATCTCTTAAGATTTCTTTTAGATTATTTAAGAGGATATTTATTAAACTGAATTGTGTCTTTTAGTATTTACATGATCTTTGATACTATATTTCATGACATAATTTTCATTATGAATAATTTCTTTGTATTTTAGGTTGTAAACCTTATGTTATGAGTATAGCATTGATATAACGGAAAATGAATTACACCATTATATAATTCCCCTCTTCTTTTTTCTTGTTTACAATGACAAAGGGGAGAAAGAAAATTGTTAGCATCTCAAGAAATTGATAAATCTATTTATGTCATTTTAAATCTCTTGAAAGTGATTTTGATGATTTACCGATTTGAATTTGAATGGGTTATTAATCTAAATCAATTTCTTGGAATTATAATTTGAGATTTTCTTTATATGAATCAAGATCATTTACTATGATTCTTCTTTTCGCTATTTGATTTATTCAAATGAATCATAATTTTTCTCTTGATTTTTTTGATATTTGATTCACAACTTGAAAGTCATTTTAGTACTCCCTTGTATTCATAAAGTATATATCTCATTACCAAATTAATTTTTCTTGATATTCTTCATGTGATGATTTGATAATTGATGTAAAGGGAAATGAACTACAATATTGTATTCTTCCCTTCTTTTTGACAATATCAAAGAGAGAGAAAGTATTGCTAGTGTATATATTTCAAGGAGAAAACTTGCTAGCTTGCATATTTCAAGGAGAAGAAAGCATACCAGCTTATATGTTCTAAAATGATGTGAAATTTGCTAGCTTATATGTTGTAAAATAATATAAAATTAGCTAGTTTGCATGATGTAAAACTTGCTAAAATTGCTAGCTTGCTCATCTCAAAAGAGAAGCAAAGTTTGCTAGCTTGTACATTTGAAGAAGATACAAAAATATGCTATCTTGCACATCTCAAAAGATGCAAAAATTTTGCTAACTTTTATATCTGAAAAACTTGTTAGCTTGCATAATGATATATGCAATGATGTTTCAAACACTTGAAATTATGTTTATAATGGAATGATTTGAAATTATATCTCAAAAACTTGCTAATTGCACTTCTTTTTATTGATGACAAAGGGGGAGAATCAGCCTGCGAGCACCCATATCACAAGTGGTGCCTGTTGCAAGCAGGTCGCCGGCCACAGGCAGCCAACTGTAGCCCACCGATCGCAGGTAGCTGACAATAGCCTGTCGGCCGCAAGCCTCTTATATGCAGATGGTAGCCAAGGCTACCATCTACGAGGGCAGCAATAGTTGCTACCCTTTCTCGCTTTTGTGTCAATAATTTTGACATCAAAAGCCTCTTTAAAACATAATACACGTAGTTCAAAATCAATCTTTCACACGAACAACCTAGCTCTGATATCATTGTAGTACTCATATAGAACATTCTTAGTGTCTCAAATCTAAGGACCAGGTACACTATTGGGATAATGAAATTATTGTCTAATAATGAGGTATCATTAACCATCTAACACTATGTGAGTAGATCAATAAGTAAACTTATTCTCTAATTAGCACTTGTACTGTAGCATTAGTATTCCTACATGAGCAGCTATGAGACTAGCTACCTCCATCATATGAACAGGTATACAACACACCAATCTATCCAGTTATCTCGATGTCCCTCTCGAGTAACCTATGACTAAGGTTATTTAGGGTCTGTGATTAAAGGTGAGTCGGTTTCATTATCATGATCTCATTATGATCCGATTTTCATTGCATAGATTCATGGACATCACAATGTATATGCACATATGAATAAACAATATAAAGAGATAAAATACCAAAATATAATAAGCAAAAAGAATGCGTATCATGTCACACGTGCCATCACTCACATGATTGGCTTGTAGGGCATTTATGACTAGTAGATCGTATGTCCCCAGTCTGTAGATGTTAGTCCGTGAATGAAGGAGATCTCATGCTCTCCTCTCTAGTAGTAATCCACACAATGGATAAAGCAATGATGCACCTCCTTTTGCAGCACGTGCTTTTTCTTGCTTTTGTGCACCATAAGGCTATAGCAATTTGAGAAGAGGCTGACCCTTGTTACTATCCTCATGCCCCAAATAGGGTTGATGGTAGGGGAGGAATGAGAGGGAGGAAAATAGGAGGTGGGCAACCAAAGGAGTCTCTCAAATTAACTCTAATGGATTTTGCCATATTGGGTACTAATGTTGAATCTCAAATTTTGATGATAAAATCAATTGATAAGTTTACGATCTAATCTACGTTTTGAGTAATGTAAGACTAGCTTTGATCAAGGAGAGACAAATTGATTAAAGAAATAAGAATCAAATGTTGGGCCAGAGTGAAACATATCAAGAGATTGGATGTCGAGTCGGAGGATCGATCAATGTACTAATAGAAGGACTTCATGCCATGAGTTCAAGCATTAGGCCAAAGGATCGAATATTGTAATTGGATATTGTGGAGGTCAATATACCAATTGAGTAATACATCGAAGGAGAGGATGATGCACTGAAGGGTTGGACGAAGCGTCGAATGAACCAATAACATGCCAAACAATAAAGGATTCAAGCTTTATAATAATTTGTCATAGTTTAGAGGGCTAATTAAGTTGGTTTCAGATGTATCCATGCCAACTTAATTAGGGGTCCATTGGGCCTAATTTGGGGCTATTTAAGGCCAAGGGAAAGACTTATTCAGTGATCCAAAAGTTGGGTTAGGCAGTGGTACTGTCAGTCTAGGTAATGGAACCGCCAACTGCTCGGTCTCCAAGACATAGTCTCCAAGATTATGTCAAGTGGTGGTACCACTAGACTAGACGATGGTACTACCTAGTGTTAGTGTTTCAAGTGATGGTACCACAAGATTGGGCGGTGGTACCATCTAATATCAAACTGGTAGGGGGTGGTACTGCTAGTACTATAAAAACCCGGGACTAGACCATTTTGGCTCCAAATTTGAATCCATTAGGGCTTATGAAGACCCCATTTATCCCTGCTTAGTTAACACATCAACTAAGAACAAAAATTAGGGAAAACACTGTTATAATCTTATGAGAATTCCCCTCCTTTAACTCTAAGTATTGATTTCAGTTTAAGAGAAAGGTGAGTGGGTTGTAAAGGTTATCGCCTAAACCTGTGAAAAGGAGAAAAGAGTTGTAAGAGGGTAGTTGGTCTTCACCCATTGAAGAAAGACTATTAGTGGATGCTGGTGGCCTCAACGGAGGAGGAATCGGGAGTGAACGTAGGTTACGATGACCAAACCACTATAAATCCGGTGTACTCAGTTTGCATTTTTGTTCTGCTTTTTATTCGCATATTACAAACTGATTTACTTACTTACTACTTTCTCTATGCTTACGAATACACTTTTAAGTTAACCTCTTTTCCGATATCAGTTTTCATCAAACGAGAATTTTCAAACCGTCACTTTTATCATAAGTAGTAATTCACCCCCCCTTTCAGTACCAACTTGATCCTAACAATTGGTATCAGAGCCATGTTTCTCTCTATTAGTCTAACACCCAAGAGAGATGATTGTTTTTGGCAATCTAAAGGGTTACTCTATTATTCTTCCTCCTATGAGTTAGGATCAAGAGCACTAAGAGGGGGGGGTGAATTAGTGCAGTGGAAAACTTTCGACGATTTACAACGACGTTCATACGATAAGAACGATTTTGGTATGAAAGTCGATTCAGAAATTGCTTTAACTTAAGATCAAGCAAAGTGTAGTTAAAGTAAAGCTATGGAAGTAGTTGCAGTTAAGATAGAGAACAAAATGTAAATGCAAACCGAGATTTAGAGTGGTCCGGTCAATCTTGACCTACATCCACTTTTGGCTTCCTCCTCCGATGAGGTCACCGACGTCCACTAGAGGCCTTCCTTCAATAGGCGAAAGCCAACCACCCTTTTACAGTTTCACTCCTTTTGACAGGCTTAGGAGACAACCCTTACAGATTTTTCACTCCTCTCTTGAATTATCAAAACTTTGAAGAAAAGAGGGAGAAGAACTTCTAGCCTTTTACAACACTTTTAAGCTCTCAAAATCTCAGAATAAATGCTAAGTTTCGGTGCCCTTTCATGCATGAAAGGGTGGGGTTTATATAGGCCCCAAACTGATTTGAATTTGGAGCTCAAAAACATCATTTCCCATATTTCCGGGGTCCTGGCGGTACTACCACCATAAATGGGCGGTACCACCGCCTAACAGGGGCGGTACTACCACCCAGTCTCACTCGGAGACTGAGCCCAGGCGGTGCCACCGCCTGACAGGGGCGGTACCACCGCCCAGCCTCATTTGGAGACTCAGCTTTTGGGCGGTGCCACCGCCGACCCAGGCGGTGCCATCGCCGGCCAGGAAATCTGGGTCCGAATGGGCTGATCCATTGGGCCCAATTTGGGTCTGTCAAGGGCCCAATTGCCCCAAGATTAAGTTAATGGGATCACCTCCCATTTCTAACTTAATCATCATGCGAACTATGATATTTTTTAAGACATTTACTGCAACTTGCTCCGGTGCGTCAATTGCTTCTTCCGTCGAGCTTCCGGCAAACTTCTGGCGATCATCCGACGAACCCTCGGTGATGCTCCGATGGACTTCTGGCAAACTCTTGGACTTGCGACGATCCACTTGGCGAGTTCCGATGAGCTTCTTAGGTAAGCTCTTGGACTTCTCGGATTTGTTCCCGTAGAACCTCCAATGACCGTCCGGACTTCCGTCGAACTCTCGAACCCCCAACGTGATCATAGTCTTGACTTTGGTGCAACTCTTGCTGCATGTCTTACTTTCAGTGTAGTTAATCCTGCACACTTATCTCAACATATGGATTAGATAACAAATGACAATTGACCTGATCATCAAAATCCGAGATTCAACAATCTCCCCCTTTTTGATGATGACAATCAATTGATAACGGAGTTAACTTTAACTCCCCCTATCTATATGCCATACTCGAGATAAGTCATTCTTGAATTCAAAGCTTTTGAATTCAAGAGACATATTGATAAGGTTAAGATCGTTTAACTTTATCAATACTTCACATCAGATTATATTATATCTCTGAAATGATGTCAAGGCTTGAGCATCCATTTCAGTTTTACATTTCAAATGTGAAGTAATGAGTAATGGTAGGGCAATTCATCATATGGTAAGAGATCAACATGTAAAATTGCCGATGCAAGTTCGACATATATCTATCTGGGCAAATATTATGCAAGTGTTATAGGCAACTCATAGCATTTCTATTATTCAATTTACCTATATATTTCCGATGCCAGCTTAAGCAAAGTGTAGTTAAAGTAAAGCTATGGAAGTAGTTGCAGTGGAAAACTTTCGACGATTTACAACGACGTTCATACGATAAGAACGATTTTGGTATGAAAGTCGATTCAGAAATTGCTTTAACTTAAGATCAAGCAAAGTGTAGTTAAAGTAAAGCTATGGAAGTAGTTGCAGTTAAGATAGAGAACAAAATGTAAATGCAAACCGAGATTTAGAGTGGTCCGGTCAATCTTGACCTACATCCACTTTTGGCTTCCTCCTCCGATGAGGTCACCGACGTCCACTAGAGGCCTTCCTTCAATAGGCGAAAGCCAACCACCCTTTTACAGTTTCACTCCTTTTGACAGGCTTAGGAGACAACCCTTACAGATTTTTCACTCCTCTCTTGAATTATCAAAACTTTGAAGAAAAGAGGGAGAAGAACTTCTAGCCTTTTACAACACTTTTAAGCTCTCAAAATCTCAGAATAAATGCTAAGTTTCGGTGCCCTTTCATGCATAAGTTAATGGGATCAACCTCCCAGTTCTAACTTAATCATCAATGGCGAACTATGAGTATTTTTTAAGACATTACTGCAACTTGCTCTCCGGTGGCCGTCAATGCTTCGTCAGTCGAGCCTTCCGCAGAACTTCTGGCGATCATCCGAACGAACCCTCGGTGATGCTCCGATGGATTCTTGGCAAACTCTTGGACTTGCGACGATCCACTTGGCGAGTTCCGATGAGCTTCTTAGTTAAGCTCTTGGACTTCTCGATTTGGTTCCCGTAGAACCTCCAATGACCGTCCGGACTTCCGTCGAACTCTCGAACCCCCAACGTGATCATAGTCTTGACTTTGGTGCAACTCTTGCTGCATGTCTTACTTTCAGTGTAGTTAATCCTGCACACTTATCTCAACATATGGATTAGATAACAAATGACAATTGACCTGATCATCAAAATCCGAGATTCAACAATCTCCCCCTTTTTGATGATGACAATCAATTGATAACGGAGTTAACTTTAACTCCCCCTATCTATATGCCATACTCGAGATAAGTCATTCTTGAATTCAAAGCTTTTGAATTCAAGAGACATATTGATAAGTTAAGATCGTTTAACTTTATCAATACTCACATCATGATTCCTATTATATCTCTGAAAATGATGTCAAGGCTTGACATCCATTTTCAAGTTTTACATTTCAAATGTGAATAATAGTAATGGTAGCAATTCATCATATGGTAAGATATCAACATGTAAAATTGCGATGCAAGTTCTTAATATCTGCAAATATTTCAAGTGTTTAGCAATCATAGCATTTCTATTATCAATTTACCATATATTTCGATGCAAGCTTCTTTAACATAATTCAAATTCAAATATGGCACTCATAGCATCAATTCATATATTTCTCCCCCTTTGTCATCAACAAAAAGGAGAACGATATAAGCAAATTTTAAACATAAGTGCGGTAATGATTCATGTCATCACTAGGTTCATGTCATTTTCCAACAATGAGTGATAGGATACCAATTATACAAACATCTCAAGGAAAGATTAAATCACGCTTCATTTTTACAAGGATCAAGATATGTATGTGAATCAATATCCTTGCAAGTAAAAAATCTTTCTTTTTCAAGAAGGAAATTATAAGAAAGAATCATTTTATCAAATCCATTTCTCAAAAATACTTTTCACATTATAAGCCTATGAGAGATGCATTTGCTAATTGATTCCATGTGTCAAAAATCAATGATATGAATCAAACTCGATAGGACATATGCTTATGAAAGCTGCATTAAGTTTGGAAGAGAATAAGGTATCAAGAAAATCTGAAAATAAAATTTAACACTTTCATGCATTCGGACAATGTTTTGTTATAGATTTTCAAACACAATCATGAAGATAAAACATGCTTATTATTATGAAAATTTTATATTCAAAACACATAATTTCCAACATGTTATTAAAAATAATTTTAATAAGTTCATGCATTCAGACACATTAACATACCTAATTCTCTTCTAATGAAATCAAATTGTTATTCACTTAAAGGCTTTGTAAAAATATCAACTAGTTGATGTTTAGTATCAATGAACTCTATAACTACATCATGATTAGTAACATGATCTCGTATAAAGTGATGTCTAATATCAATATGTTTTATTCTTGAGTGTTGAATGAGATTCTTTGTTAAACATATAGCACTTGTGTTATCACATTTAATGGGAATATTTTTAAGATGAACTTTATAATCTTCTAAGGTGTTTTTTATCCACACAACTTGTGTACAGCATGCACTAGCTGCAATATACTCAGCTTCGGTTATTGATAGTGCAACCGAGTTTTGTTTCTTAGATGACCAGGAAACAAGAGCATGTCCCAAAAATTGACATGTTCCTAATGTGCTTTTTCTATCTAATCTACACCTAGCAAAATCTGCATCAGCATAAGCAATTAACTCAAACTTCTCGGTTTTTGGATACCATAATCCTAAATTTGTGGTACCTTTAAGATATCTAAGTATTCTTTTAACCGCTTTGAGATGAGATATCTTAGGGTTCGATTGAAAACTAGCACAATGTCCTACACTGAACATGATATCTGGTCTAGTTGCAGTGAGGTAAAGTAAACTTCCAATCATACCCCTATAAGTTTTTTGATCGAAGCTTTCTCCACTTTCATCAACTTCTAACTTAGTGGAGGTGCTCATAGGACTGTTAATAGCTTTTGAGCTTTCCATATTAAATCTCTTTAGCAAATCTAAAGCATATTTAGTTTGACTAATAAAGATACTATTTCTTAGTTGCTTAATTTGTAAACCTAAGAAAAAGGTTAATTCTCCCATCAAACTCATTTCAAATTCAAGACTCATGGTTTTAGCAAAAGATTCACAAAGGGATTCGTTTGTAGAACCAAAGATAATATCATCAACATAAATCTGAACAATGAGAAAATTATTTCAAAATTCTTGATAAACAATGTAGTATCAACCTTGCCTTTTGTGAAATTATTTTTAATAAGAAAAGAACTAAGTCTCTCATACCAAGCCCTTGGGGCTTGTTTTAAACCATAGAGAGCTTTAGTTAATTTAAACACATGATTAGTGAGGCTATAATTTTCAAATCCGGGAGGTTGTTCAACATAAACTTCTTCGAAAATAAAGCCATTAAGAAAAGCGCTTTTAACATCTATTTGAAATAACTTAAAATTATTATTACTAGCATAGGCAAGGAGCATCCTTATGGCTTCTAATCTAGCCATAGGAGTGAAGGTTTCTTCGTAATCGATACCTTCTTTTTGTTTGAAACATTTGGCTACTAATTTAGCCTTGTTTCTAACCACGATACCATATTCATCTTGCTTGTTTCTAAAGACCCATTTAGTACCAATAACTAAATAGTCATTTGGCCTAGGAACAAGCTTCCACACCTCATTTCTCTCAAATTGATTTAACTCATTTTGCATTGCGATAATCCATGAATCATCTTTCATGGCTTTGTCAATACATTTAGGTTCAATTTGGGAGAGAAAAGCGGCGTTGGCACAAAATTCTTTAAGAAAAGAACGTGTTTGAACCCCCCTTAGATGTGTCTCCTAGGATTAGCTCCTTAGGATGAGCATCTACATATTTTCAATCCTTGGGTAAGGATATTTCGGAAGTGGATGCATCCAAGTTGCTAGTTGGAGAAGGGGTTTCATTTAAATTCAAAGAATCAAAATTAACATCATCATCAAAATCATTTCTTGATTTCGGAAATCTCATTGAAAACAACATGAATGGATTCTTCTATAATTAAAGTTCTTTTATTGAAGATACGAAAAGCTTTAGAAACCGAAGAATAACCAAGGAAAATTCCTTCATCGGATTTAGCATCAAATTTTCCTAAGGCATCTTTTTCATTCAAGATAAAATACTTACACCTAAAAACTTTAAAATATGAAACATTGGGTTTTTTGTTGTTCTACAACTCATAGGGAGTTTTGGTGAGTAAGGGTCTTACTAGAACTCTATTCAAAATATAGCATGCAGTGTTTACGGCTTCGGCCCAAAAATATTTAGGTAGGCTATGTTCACTCAACATGGTTCTTGTCATTTCTTATAAATTTCTATTTTTTCTTTCTGCTATTCCATTTTGTTGAGGATTTCTTAGAGTAGAGAAGTTATGATTGTATCCATTAAATTCATAAAATTATTAAAAATCATGGTTTTGAAATTCACCACCATGATCACTTCTAATTGATGAAATCATAGAACCCTTTTCATTTTAGACAAGTTTGCAAAACTTGGTAAAATATCTAAAGCATTCATTTTTGTGTTTTAAGAAATAAGTCCATGTGTATCAACTATAGTCATCTACAATAATGAAGGCGTATTTGCTACCTCTTAGACTTGATGTAGAGATAGGTCCAAACAAGTCCATATGGATCAATTGTAAGGGCCTAGAGGTGCTTATTTAATTCTTAGATTTGAAACTACCCTTAATTTGTTTTCCTAATTGACAAGCATCACACACATTATCTTTGATGAACTTGATATGAGGAATTCCTCTTACAAGTTCTTTGGATGATATTTGAGTGATTAGTTTCATGCTAGCATGACCTAATCTCCTATGTCAAAGCCAAGCATCCTCATTCAAAATCGAGAAACACATTTCATTGCAAAGATCATTAATATCAATGGTGTATACGTTATTTTATTTTAATGCAATCATAGATGTGTTTTTGTGTGGTTTTTCAATGATGCAAGCATTAGATTCAAATTTGACAATATATCCTTTATCACACAATTGACTAATGCTCAAGAGGTTATGTTTTAAACCATCAACTAACAAAACATCTTCAATAAAGAAGTTGGATTTGTTACCTACGGTTCCTTTGCCAATGATTTTACTCTTGTTGTTGTCTCCGAAAGTGACATAGCCTTCGTCTATGCTAGTGAGCTTAGAGAATTGAGATGGATCTCCGGTCATATGCCTTGAGCATCCACTATCAAGGTACCATCTCTTGCTTCTAGCTTATGATGATGTATGTTTCTACACGAAAGGATGATTTTTAGGTACCCATTTACTTTTGGGTGCCTCAAACACTAATCTAAATTGTTTATCATGTTGCATAGAATTTATCGTGGTTCCTTTAGGAACCCAAATCAATTTGTTTGGTCTAACTTTCTTGAATGGACAATGATAAGTTCTATGTTTATATTTGCAACAAAAGTTGCATTTGCTTTGGTGCCGAACATATAAGATAGGGCCTTTAATAAAGGTGGTTGGATTTTGGTGATGACTTCTCACAAATTCGATTCCACTTCTTTTAGGAACATGACCCTTATTTGTAAGGATCATATTCAAAGACTTGCTACCAACCTCGAATTTCTTCAAGGTGTCCTTAAGTAGCAAGTTCTCCTTTTGGAGAGTTTTTAGATCATGACATTTTTTACATGGAGCTAAACTATCATGATATTCAATTTCTAATCTATCGAAATTACAAATAAGACTATTATGCTCCTTTTTTAGCAATTTGTATTTTCTACTAATAGTTTTGCATTCATCAAATAAGTCATGGAAGGCATTTAGTAATTCATCAAATAATAAACCTGCATCAATTAAATTTGTTACCTCATCTCCGATGGCTATTAGGGTGTAATGAGCAACTTGCTTGGTGTTGGACTCCTCTTCTTCGGACGCGCTTGAGTCATCCCACGTTGCTTTGAGCGCCTTTTTCTTTGGTGTTCTCTTCTTGGCTTGGGGACAATCACTTTTGTAGTGTCCCGGCTTCTTGCATTCGTAGCAAATAACTTGGTCCTTTTTGGGTTCAAATTTATTTTTTGAGTCATTTTTAAACTTGTTTCTTTTAATGAATTTTTTGAATTTCCTTGTTAGAAGTGCCAAGTCATCGTCACAGTCTTCATCACTTGAGTTTTCTCTCAAGTGGTCTTCGAAAGTTCTAAGTGCCATATCTTTCCTGTTCTTTGGAAGGATGTCTTCTTGCTCTTCATGAGCTTTGCAAGTCATTTCGTAGGTTATTAATGACCCGATTAATTCTTCAAGAGGGAAGTTATTTAGATCTTTAGCCTCTTGAATAGCAGTGACTTTAAGGTCCCAACTCTTAGGAAGGGATCTTAGAATCTTATTTACAAGCTCAAAATCTGAAAAACTTTTGCCGAGTCCTTTTAGACCATTGACGATATCCGTGAAATGGGTGTACATGTCGCCAATAGTCTCGCTTGGTTTCATTCGAAAAAGTTCAAAAGAATGTATCAAAAGATTGATTTTTGACTCTTTCACTCTACTTATGCCTTTGTGAGTCACTTCAAGTATATGCCAAATATCAAATGTGGTTTCACAAACCGAAACACGATTAAACTCATTTTTATCAAGCGCACAAAATAAGGCATTCATAGCCTTTGCATTAAGAGCGAAAGTCTTCTTTTCTAATTCGTTCCAATCGATCATTGGAAGAGAAGACTTCAAAAATCCATTTTCGACAAGATTCCAAAGTTCAAAATCTATTAAAATAAGGAAGATCCTCATTCGGGTCTTCCAATAGGTGTAGTCCGTCCCATTGAGCATGGGTGGACGTGTAATAGAGTGGCCCTCTTGATTTCCGATGTATGCCATCTCTCTTCGGTTTTAATTCGATTGAGAGTTAACCCTGCTCTTATACCAATTGTTAGGATCAAGAGCACTAAGAGGGGGGGGTGAATTAGTGCAGCGGAAAACTTTCGACGATTTAAAACGACATTCGTACGATAAGAACGATTTCGGTATGAAAGTTGATTCGGAAATTGCTTTAACTTAAGATCAAGAAAAGTACAATTAAAGTAAAGCTATGGAAGTAGTTGCAGTTAAGATAGAGAACAAAATGTAAATGCAAACCGAGATTTAGAGTGGTTCGGTCAATCTTGACCTATATCCACTTTTGGCTTCCTCCTCCGATGAGGTCACCGACGTCCACTAGAGGCCTTCCTTCAATAGGCGAAGGCCAACCACCCTTTTACAGTTTCACTCCTTTTGACAGGCTTAGGAGACAACCCTTACAGATTTTTCACTCCTCTCTTGAATGATCAAAACTTCGAAGAAAAGAGGGAGAAGAACTTCTAGCCTTTTACAAAACTTTTAAGCTCTCAAAATCTCAGAATAAATGCTAAGTTTCGGTGCCCTTTCATGCATGAAAGGCTGGGGTTTATATAGGCCCCAAACTGATTTGAGTTTGGAGCTCAAAAACATCATTTCCCATATTTCCAGGGTCCTAGCAGTACTACCACCTGATAGAGCTCAGAGACCGAGCTCGGGCGGTACCATCGCCTGACAGGGGCGGTACTACCACCCAGTCTCACTCGGAGACTGAACCCAGGTGGTGCCACCGCCTAACAGGGGTGGTACCACCGCCCAGCCTCACTTGGAGACTCAGCTCCTGGGTGGTGCCACCGCCGACCCAGGCGGTGCCACCGCCGGCCAGGAAATCTGGGTCCGAATGGGCTGATCCATTCGGCCCAATTTGGGTTTGTCAAGGGCCCAATTGCCCTAAGATTAAGTTAATGGGACCACCTCCCATTTCTAACTTAATCATCATGCTAACTACGATATTTTTCAAGACATTTACTGCAACTTGCTCCGGTGCGTCAATCGCTTCTTCCGTCGAGCTTCCGGCGAACTTCCGGCGATCATCCGACGAACCCTCAGCGATGCTCCGGCGAACTTCCGGCAAACTCCTAGACTTGCGACGATCCACTTGGCGAGTTCCGATGAGCTTCTTTGGCAAGCTCCTGGACTTCTCGGATTTGTTCCCTTAGAACCTCCGATGACCGTCCGGACTTCCGTCGAACTCTCGAACCCCCAACGTGATCATAGTCTTAACTTCGGTGCAACTCTTGCTACATGTCTTACTTTTAGCATAGTTAATCCTGCACACTTATCTCAATATATGGATTAGATAACAAATGACAATTGACTTCATCATCAAAATCCGAGATTCAACACTATGTTCAATAGGACGGACTACACTTATTAGAAAACTTGAATGAGATTTTTTTTTCCTTAATATGGATTTAAATTTATGGAATATTAAAGTGGTTTTCAAAAGTCTTCTAATCTAATGAACGAATAGAATGATTTGGAGAAAAAAACTTTTTCTTTGAATTATAGAGTTATAAATGCTCTATTTTATGCTTTGAACAAAAATGAGTTTAATCATATTTCTTTTTACGAAACTGTACGTGAGATTTGACACATACTAGAAGTAACTCATAAAGGCATGAATAGAGTTAAAGAATCTAAAATAGATCTTTTGATGCATGATTTTGAATTGTTTCAAATTAAGCCAAGCGAAATCATTTTTTAAATGTATACCCATTTTACAGATGTCGTCAATAGCTTAAAAACTTTTGACAAAAGTTTTTCTAATATTGAACTTATAAATAAGATTCTAAGATCTCTTTCAAAGAGTTAGGATCCGAAAGTAACTACAATATAAGAGGCAAAGAATTTAAATAATTTTTCACACAAAGAACTTATTGGTTCATTGATGACATATGAAATGACGTGCAAGGCACATGATAAACATGATGAATATGATGAACATGAGAACAACCTTCCAAAAAATAGAAAGGATTTAGCACTTTGTATATATAAAGACTACTCAAGCGAAAGCTCAAGTAATGATAACTTTGAACTCATAATAAAATTAAGGAAGCTTATAAAATAAGATATTAAGAATAAAAATAAACTTAAAAAGTATAAATCAACTTGCTATTAATGCAATCAATCAGGGAACTTCAAAGGCAAATGTCTGCAAGTGATAAAAAAAGAAAAAAGCACTCAAGATGAGTTAGGACGATTCGAGTGCATTTGAAGACAAGGAGCAAACCGACAAAGAAGATGTGGTGAACTACACTTTGGTGGCTTTCAATAACAAGGCAAGTCACTCAACCAAAACCCTTTACTTAACTATAAAATTACTTCATATGTTAATTTTAAATTAGCATATAAAATATAACAAAAAAGGGGGATCATACTTCTCTTTCTAGTGATTTTTAAAAATTAAAAAAATTGAGCATGACAATTGCATGTTAACTTTTAGCACTAAATATGAAGAGTTAGATTCATTGAAAAAAAATGTATTATTACTATAACAAACAATAATAAAGGAAAGATCATGATTGAAACTTGATGATTTTTGTTATAATATATCTTTTGATTAAAAATTGTTTATGGTTACACAAACAATAATCTATTGATCTTGATGATTTTTATATTACTTTTCAGTTTTAAACGATGATACAATACTTTTGTATGGAAGACTAGGGCATGCTAGTATAAAGTCAATCATACAAATTGAAACTAAAGAATTTTAGCTATTTTTAATCTCATAGGAATCAATGTATATTGTTTTCAATGAATTTTTGAAATGTAAAAAAAGTGATTTTGATGATGAGTTTAGAGTTGACAAATTGAATTTGAATGAAAATTTTCCATTAGAATCATAAACCTTCTTTTGATTTCTCTACTTGAGGTATATTTTATGAGAATCAAAATATTTTCTATCTTTGATGATTTCTTCTTACTATTTACTAAAGAAGAGACTTATGCAAACAAATGATGACCTTGATAATGGTTTGTAATAGTTTAAAATTATGCATATTATACCATGATAACTTGAAACCATATTTTGATATCATGCATACCCAGGTATTGATGATTTAAAAATTTATTGTTTTGGTATCATGCCCAAAGTGATGATGATGATGATTTGGTATTTCTTACAAGAAAATTTTATCGATTGAGATTTATTTTTTTATTCTAATCATGATCTTGATTTCTCGATATTTGATACTTGAGATTTTTTGTGAATCAAGATCTCGTATTTGATCTCCTATGTTTCTTTTTGTCATTTACTAAAAAGGAAAATTATCCAAATGAATCATAATTGTTCTTTTGATTACAACTTGAAAGTTTTATATGAATCAAGATTTTTCATTTCACTGAAGAAGAGATTCATCCAAACGAATCTTAAATCTTTTACTTGATATTTATAAATTGAGATTTATTTAATCAAGATTTTTCATCAATTGTCCTTGTACGATTCTTCTTAGTATTTTCTAAAGAAGAGATGTATTCAAATTAATCATGATATGTCACTTGACTTCTTAATGTTATGACTTGAATTTTATGATGTATAATTACCTTATATTTATGATTTGTATATCTTATGATATGATTGAATCATTAATGTAAAAAAGAAAAAAATTACACTATTGTATTCCTCCCTTTTCTTTGACAATAATAAAAGGGAGAGAAAGTTTTGCTAGCTTGCACATCGCAAAAGGAAGCAAAAATTGCTAGCTTACACATTTCAAGGAAAGAAAACTTCCTAGCTTGCAAAAGAAAGCAAAATTGCTTGGTTGCACATTTCAAAGAAGTAGAAACTTACTATCTTGCACATCTTAAGATAAAAGTGCTAGTTTACTCATCTCAAGAGAAGCAAAACTTGCTATCTTTCATACTTTAAAGAGAAGTAACACTTGCCAACTTGTTAGCTTGCATATTCTAAAGTGATGTAAATCTTGCTAAATTGCTAGCTTGAAAACTTGCTAATTGAACATTTGAAATGATATGATTAATTGGTTCTTTCAATATTCATGATGCATGCAATGATAAAATAGTCATGATTTTCTAAATTCAAAGTTTCTATCAATATAATATATTGATAGGGGGAGTTTAGTTTAAACTTTATCATCAAGTGGTTGTTATCATCAGAAAGGGAAAGATTGTTGAATCTCGAATCTTGATGATGAAATCAATTAATGAGTTTACAATCTAATATGCATTTTAAGTGATACAGGATTAGCTTCAATTAAGGAGAGGCAAATTGATTAAAGCAGGAAGAATCAAACGTTGGGCCAGAGTGAAACATGTCAGGAGATTGGACGTCGAGTCAGAGGATCGATCGACGTACCGGTAGAAGGACTTCATGCCATAAGTTCGGGCATTGGGCCGAAAGGTCGGACATTAGATCGGATGTTGTGGAGGTCAACATATCGATAGGGCAATACACCAAAGGAGAGGATGATGCACTAAATGGTTGGATGAAGCACTGGATAAACCAATAATATGTCGGACAATAAAGGATTCAAGCTTCGTAATAATTTGTCTAGATCGAAGTAGTTTAGTGGGCTAATTGAGTTGGTTTTAAGTGTATGCCAACTCAATTAGGGGCCCATTGGGCCTAAGATGAAGCTATTTTGGGCTAAAATAAAAGCTCATTCAATGACTCAAAAGTTCGATCAAGCGGTGGAACTACTAGTAGCTTAGTTTCCAAGATATAATCTACGAGACTATGTTAGGAGGTGGTACTGCTAGACTAGGCAGTGGTACCACCCAATGTCAGTATGTTAGATAGTGGTACCGCTTGTTAGGATCAAGAGCACTAAGAGGGGGGGGTGAATTAGTGCAGCGAAAAACTTTCGTCGGTTAAAAAGACTTTCGTATGAAAACCATTTTGGAAATATCTTTAAAGTTAAGAGTACGCGGAAATGTAATTGATGTAAATCAATGAAGGCAGTTTGCAGTTAAGATAAAGAGTAGACTATAAATGCAAATTGAGATTTAGAGTGGTTCGATCAATCTTGACCTACATCTACTTTTGGCTTCCTCCTTCGACGAAGTCACTAACATCCACTAGAGACCTTCCTTCAATAGGTGAAGGCTAATCACCCTTTTACAGCTTTTCTCCTTTTGACGGGCTTAGGAGACAACCCTTACAAGTTTTCACTCCTCTCTTGAATGATCAACACTTAGAAAGAAAAGAGGGAGAAGAACTCTAGCCTTTTACAACACTTTTAAGCTCTCAAATACTCATAATAAAAGTAAGCTAGGGTTTATATAGGCCCCAATCAGTTTAAAATTGGAGCTCAAAAGTGTCCATTTTCGGATTTCCGAGGTCCTGGCGATACCACCGCCATAACTGGGCGGTACTACCGTCTATCATCTATCACTGAGCGGTATTACCACTCAGTCTGGGCGGTACCACCGCCTGGCAAAGCTCGGAGACCGAGCTCTGGTGGTACCACCGCCCAGAATTCCTAGGAGACTAAGTCTCCTAGGTAGTGCCACCGTCGGCCAAGAATTCTGGATTTGAATAAGCTATTCCATTCGGCCGTTAAGGGCCCAATTGGCCCCAGATTAAGTTAATGGATCACCTCTCAATCCTAAATTAATTTCCATGCTATGATAATTAAAACATCAATACTACAAATCGTGTTCCGGTGCATCAATCGCTTCCTCCGGCGAGCTTCCGGCGAACTTCCGACGAACCCTCGGCGATGCTCTGGCGGACTCCTAGCAAACTCCTGGACTTCGCGACGATCCTCTTGGCGAGTTCTGACGAGCTTCTTTGGTAAGCTCCTGGACTTCTTGGATTGTTCTCGTAGAACTTCCGACGATCGTCCGGACTTCCGATGATCTCTCGAACCCCCAACATGATCTTGGTCTTGACTTTGGCTCAACACCTATTGCATGTCTTACTGCCATCATAGTTAATCCTGCACACTTATCTCAACATATAGATTAGATAAACAAATGATAATTGACTTCATCATTAAAATCTGAAATTCAACAATCTCTCCCTTTTTGATGATAACAATCAATTGATGACGGAGTTAACCTTAACTCCCCCTATCTATATGACATACTTGAGATAAGTCATTCTTGAATTCAAAGCCTTTGAATTCAAGAGACATATTGATAAGTTAAGTTCATTTAAACTTATCAATACCCCTATCGTGATTTCTATCATGATGTATCTTTCTGAAAATGATGTCAAGGCAAGACATCCATTTTCAAGTCCTATATTTCAAATGTGAAGGATAGCAATCATAGCAATTTATCATATGGTAAGATATCAATTTGTAAAATTACAAATTGAGCTCTAGATATCATAACATAATCAAATATGGCAATCATAGCAATTCATTCTATCATCAATTTATCACATATTTCTCCCCCTTTGTCATCAACAAAAAGGAGAACAATTCAAGCGTATTTCAAGCATAGTAATAAGTGTGGTAAAGATTTATATCATTTTTCAACAATAAGTGGTAAGATACCATTCATACAAATTATTTTTCAAGCAATCATGACATGGTATCAGTCAAATGTTCAATAAGGAGATAGCTTTCATTACTTCTTCCTTTGTCATTAACGTTTTGCATGAAGGAGAAAAGCCATTGTGAACTAACTTTGAATGAAGTTAAAAATGATAAGAGATAAAATCATGCTTCATTTTTACAAGGATCAAGATATACATGTGAAATTAAATCCTTGCAAGTGTTCATCTCAAAAATCAATCTTCCTTCATCAAGAAGGAATTCATGTGAAAGAATCATTACATTAAATCCATTTCTCGATTAAAAATTCAAAAGATAAATCCATGAGAGATTCATTTGTTAATTAATTCCATGCCCCAAGCAACTGCAGGTAGGCTATAAGTGTAAACTCGCTCTCATGCTGTTAGAGCCACTTTAGAGGATCGTGGAGCAAACATAATTAGAGAGAAATTGGCTACTCTTTGCGAGCAGAGAAAATGCAATCTGGAGCGCCAACCAGGAAGAAAAGCCATAAGGAGAGACTCATAATGGCAGAAACCTACCTGGATATTCTTAAAGCGAGCTTGAAAAAACTCTACCAAGGTCAATGAAGGCTTCTTATGTCACACCCTCCAAGTTATCACATTCAAGAAGCATGAACCTATCTTAAAATCAATAATATTATAATTCAACAATAATACAGGATCCAAACACACATTTAAGGCCACTAAGAAAACATTCAAGTCAAAATTCCTTACATAATCCATAATTCATAAAACCTATATAATTTAAAAACATATATTATATCGCACGATGAATCATAAAATCTGAAACCAACTCACCAAGACAATGACCACCTCATAAATCCACAAGTATAAGATTTTATATAATTATAAACCAATATTTACCACATGTTCATATCATTACACAAATTAAACTTAATACTCCAAAATCCTAAATATGAGAGGTCCTTTAAACTTTTACAAAACTCATAAGTTCAGATTTACCATCAACATTTCATTAGACACTAAGTGTAATTATACAACAAAAACATATTGTCCACTAAAGGTTTGTCCTAAAATCTTCTAGCTTTCCACTACCTTAGCCCAATTTAAATATTTTAGTGAGTGACAAGCTATCATGAAAAATTTATATAGCAACGAAGTAAGCATATAAAGCTCAACAAGTATCTAACATATCCATAGAAAAAGAAAATAGTTTCAAACAAATAAGGTACCAAATACAAGGTAGGGATACAAGAGTTCATAAATAGCTATACAACGAATGTAGAATTATAATATCATTTTATTCGAAGCATGTTTTGTTCATAACAAGGGAGTAAAGATTAATTAGAGCATATTAATGATGTATGGAGCATTTCAGGGCATATCAATAGCGTATGATATGTTATGAAGTATATCAATAGCGTATGATATGTTACGAAGTATATCAATAGCATATGAAATATTTTAGAGCATATCAAGGGTGAAAGAAAAATGTTTTAGAGCATATCAATGTCATAAGAAATATTTCAGAGCATATCAATTGCATATGAAATGTTTCAGAACTTATCAATGGCATATATAATATTTTGGAGTATATTAATGGCATGTGAAATGTTTTAGAACATATCATTGGCATATGAAATATTTTGGAGCATATTAATGGCACATGAAATGTTTCAGAGCATATCAATAGCAAATGAAACATTTCAGAGTATATCAATGACGTATAAAATGTTTTGGAGTATATTAATTGCATATAGAATATTTCAAAGTGTATTGATGGCGTATGAATATTTCGGAGGCATAAGAAGCATTTCATAACATATCAAAGAATAAACACGAAACTAAAGCTCAAACATCGTATTTGATGTTGCATTCATTTCATTCTTATCCAAAGCACACATAGAAGCATATAACTAAAGCTTTAGATATCATATCAAATACATAGAAGATGAAGTGAGATCATAACATAATATGGTCCATCCATTTCTAAATGATCACCAAACATATGTCTCCTACGTTTGGGAGCTCTATCCACCCACATTTGAGTGAAGTCATAGGGGGGCTAGCAGAGCATTGTAGGCTCTAAGCATAACTCTCTTTACCATTTCTGGCAAAGGTTTATATTTCCCATAAACATTGGAAGCACAAGTTGAACAATGGAATGCATATGCCTGTACGAAACATTACGATATAAATATAAACTTTAACATAATAGATTCAGGTATGAAAATACATATAAGGACAATAGTATAGGATTTCATAGTAATAATATAAAGCTTAATTGAAGTAAGGGTTTTAGTAGAAATCAATTTCCAAAAAGATGAAACAAGAATATGTGAAATCGACCAAAGCTTGATTCTAACAGAATTTGAGAGGCACATTGCATAAATTATTTGGATAACTAATTATGCTCTAATTTATAAAAATTAGGTGTCATTCGAATGATATATCAATATAATTTTAGATAACTCAAGTTGTGTAGGAATTGGAGTTTCGAACAAAGAGTTATAAAGAGTTTAGTAACTAAAGGTCCAAGAATATTATCTCTGTTTTGTAGAATTCATAGAGTTAATTAGAACGAATACTTCAATAGGCATTTATGCTCCAAATCTTTCAAATCAGCTATTTTTAAAAAGAAAGATTTATGAGTCTAGTTTCTAATTAATCATATTTTGCATAAATTAGAGTTTCCAAGAGAGTTTTATAAGCAAGAGAGTACCAAAAGGTTAGAACCGACAGTCTCTATTTTACAGATTTTATAGGATTAGTTGAAATAATAGTTCAGGTAGGTAATTAGACTCCAAATTTATCAATCTTGTATCAAAAGAAAGAGCTGAGTCTAGTTTTGGATGAATTTGGTTTTTCCTAAATTAAAAATTAGTATAGAATTTTATGGCAAGAACAATGCAGAAAGGTCAAATCTTAAAAAATTTCAGATTCACAGTTTTATTCTCAAATGATAGAAATATCATGTATGAAGCAAAAATCTTTCAAATTTTTAAGAATTAAGATGAAATCAGATATCAAGATTTCTATAAGAAGGGGTTAGAACACTTGCCTTAAAAAAATATTATTCTCAAATATGAGGAATTGATGCAAAACCTCAAGCTAAAGCAAAGCTTCTTCTTCTTCAATTCAATTCCTCTTCCCTTCTCTTCTCAAGTCTACGCCAGTGCTCCTTTGTTAAGTTCTCCTTTAATTTCTCTTCTAATTATATTAGGTTTGGCTAATATAAGAATTGCAAGGTGGCAATCATGCATAAAAGAAGCTTATGTGTCATCTATAGAACAAACATAGGTGGCACCATCCTTAGGTTAGCTAGTGACCCATGTCCTTCATTTTTTTTTAACTTAATATGAATCTTTCGTAAATCATATCCAATTACTAAGATTTCCATTTAGGTCCCTATATTACAAATAAGCCATTATAAAATTTTCAAAAATGAGGGATCTTACATCTTGGGGTAGAGAGCTCGCAAGAAGAAGTTGAATCCCGAATCGAAAGGTTGAAGCCCTAGTCGATCGACTAATAGATGATACCAAAGACTCTGTGCAACATTTGCATAAAGTCGTGGCGGAACTCACTTCTAGAGTGATAGCACTCACAAGGGCATGAAATATGGGAGGGAGCAACACCCATATTGCGCCACCACAAAACTTGAGGGCAATTGAGCTTTATTACTATGGAGGTGCTAGGGATACAAAAGAGCTTGAGAATTTCTTGTTTGACATGGAATAGTACTTTCGAGCTACAAGACTTGATTCTAAAGATCTAGGCCTGATCATAGATATATATATATATATATATATATATATATATATATATATATATATATATATATATATATATATATATATATATATATATATATATATATATATATATATAGTAGGTTTACAAGCAATCATACATCACATGAGTAATCACACCAGATGATTCGGGACCATAGCCTAATATGATCAAGCCCGAGCTAGGGGGCCTAATCACTCATATCAAGATCTATGTGTGCAGCGGTGAATCTCCATGACCTATGATTGTCCATCTCATCCTTGTTGGTTCTGTTGGCATCTCGATATATCTTCATGCGTCGCAATCATCTATCTCAGCCTCTTGGGTCCCACTATCGCTTCCACGCTCCCGCTACGCCTCCTCGTGTGATTACAACTTAATTGTGGGCATATAGGCCCAACAATAAACGAGAAATAAAGTGGTGGCTTATAGGCCCCAATAATGATAATAATCATAAGTACACACACATCACATGGTCCATGATCATCTGTCCATATCATACATCATATATAAATATCATTATATAGGACTACTAGATAATAATAATAGTTTATTAAATCCTTTAATTAACTTATATTTTTCTAAAATTAGGGATATGTATGGTATTTTTTGAATTATGAGGGGTATTTTTATAATTTGGACAAAAGGATATAATTCATAATTTCTAAAATCTCGAGGGACAAACTGTCTTTTGCCCAAAAAAAACTTTGCTGCCCCTTGCGGCCATCTCCTCCCTATTGTCGATGATAGTGCAGTGGCAGCAACCCCTATGATTACCACTTGGGTTGGCAGGCGATAGTGCGGCACTGCAATGCGCGTAGGCGGTTGCCGCCTTGCAAGCAGGCGGTGGCTATTACGTCGACACCTCGCGCACGGGCAGTTGCCACCTTGCACACAAGCGATGCCAGTGTGGTGCTAGTGCGATGGCCGCACCCTAATGTGGCCGCTACATTACGCACCACAAGCAATTGCCACCTTGTGCGTATAGGAGGCTATCGCAATGCACATAGTCAACTACCGCATGCAAGGTGGTCAACCCGTAGGAGAATTGCCTACAAGCTAGCATGGCCTCTACCTGCGTGCGGTCGGTGCGCATGCGGGTTGGCTGCGCACTCTGCATGTCAACACCCTGCCTGCGAGCACCCTACCAGCGAGCACACTGCTTGCAGGCACTGTTGCTACGGGCAGACCATCGCCACGTAAGTGGCGGCCAAGGCTACAAGCAATCATTTTTGACGTCAAAATTGTTGAATCTCGGATTTTGATGATGAAGTCAATTGTCATTTGTTATCTAATCCATATGTTGAGATAAGTGTGCAGGATTAACTACGATGAAAGTAAGACATGCAGCAGGAGTTGCGCCGAAGTCAAGACTATGATCACGTTGGGGGTTCAAGAGTTCGACGGAAGTCCAGACGGTCATCGGAGGTTCTGCGGGAACAAATCCGAGAAGTCCAGGAGCTTGCCAAAGAAGCTCGTCGGAACTCGCCAAGTGGATTGTCGCAAGTCCAGGAGTTTGCCGGAAGTCAGCCGGAGCATCGCCGAGGGTTCGTCGGATGATCGCCGGAAGTTTGCTAGAAGCTCGATGGAAGAAGCGATTGACGCACCGGAGCAAGTTGAAGTAAATGTCTTGAAAAATATCGTAGTTAGCATGATGATTAAGTTAGAAATGGGAGGTGATCCCATTAACTTAATCTTGGGGCAATTGGGCCCTTAACAGACCCAAATTAGGCCAAACGGATCAGCCCATTCGGACCCAAATTCCCTGGCTGGCGGTGGCACCGCCCAGCTGTCGAGCCTCGGAGTGAGGCTGGGCGGTGGCACCGCCCCTGTCAGGCGGTGGCACCGCCTAGGCTCAGTCTCGGAGTGAGACTGGGCGGTAGCACCGCCCCTGGTCAGGCGGTGGCACCGCCTAGGCTCAGTCTCCGAGTGAGACTGGGTGGTAGCACCACCCCTGACAGGCGGTGGTACCGCCCGAGCTCGGTCTCCGAGCTCTGTCAGGCGGTAGTACCGCCAGGATCCCGAAAACATGGGATATGACATTTTTGAGCTCCAAATTCAAATCAGTTTGGGGCCTATATAAACCCCACCCTTTCATGCATGAAAGGGCACCGAAACTTAGCATTTATTCTGAGATTTTGAGAGCTTAAAAGTGTTGTAAAAGGCTAGAAGTTCTTCTCTCTCTTTTCTTCAAAGTTTTGATCATTCAAGAGAGGAGTGAAAAATCTATAAGTGTTGTCTCCTAAGCCCGTCAAAAGGAGTGAAACTGTAAAAGGGTGGTTGGCCTTCGCCTATTGAAGGAAGGCCTCTAGTGGACGTCGGTGACCTCATCGGAGGAGGAAGCCAAAAGTGGATGTAGGTCAAGATTGACCGAACCACTCTAAATCTCGGTTTGCATTTACATTTTGTTCTCTATCTTAACTGCAATTACTTCCATAGCTTTACTTTAACTGCACTTTGCTTGATCTTAAGTTAAAGCAATTTCCGAATCGACTTTCATACCGAAATCATTCTTATCGTACGAACGTCGTTTTAATCGTCAAAAGTTTTCCGCTGCACTAATTCACCCCCCCCTCTTAGTGCTCTTGATCCTAACAATTGGTATCAGAGCGGGGTTAACTCTCAAACGGATTAAAACCCAAGAGAGATGGCATACGCCGGAAACCAAGAGGGTCATTCTATCACACGTCCACCCATGTTCAATGGGACGGACTACACCTATTGGAAGACCCGAATGAGGATCTTCCTTATTTCTATGGATTTTGAAATTTAGAATCTTGTCGAAAATGAATTTTCGAAGTCTTCTCTTCTAATGATCGATTGGAATGAATTGGAAAAGAAGACTTTCGCTCTTAATGCAAAGGCTATGAATGCCTTATTTTGTGCGCTTGATAAAAACGAGTTCAACCGTGTTTCGGTTTGTGAAACCGCGTTTGATATTTGGCATACACTCGAAGTGACTCACGAAGGCACAAGTAGAGTGAAAGAGTCAAAAATCAACCATTTGATACATTCATTTGAACTTTTTCGGATGAAATCGAGCGAGACTATTGGCGACATGTACACCCGTTTCACGGATGTCGTCAATGGTCTAAAAGGACTCGGTAAAAGTTTTTCGGATTTTGAGCTCGTAAATAAGATTCTAAGATCCCTTCCTAAGAGTTGGGACCCTAAAGCCACTGCTATTCAAGAGGCTAAAGATTTAAACAACTTCCCTCTTGAAGAATTAATCGGGTCATTAATGACCTACGAAATGACTTGCAAAGCTCATGAAGAGCAAGAAGACATCCTTCCAAAGAACAGGAAGGATATGGCACTTAGAACTCAAGAAGACCACTTGAGAGAGAACTCAAGTGATGAGGACTTTGACGACGACTTGGCACTTCTAACAAGAAGATTTAAAAAATTCATTAAAAGAAACAAGTTTAAAAATGACACAAAAAATAAATTTGAACCCAAGAAGGACCAAGTTATTTGCTACGAATGCAAGAAATCGGGACACTACAAAAGTGAATGTCCCCAAGTCAAGAAAAGAACACCAAAGAAGAAGGCGCTAAAAGCAACGTGGGATGACTCAAGCGCGTCCGAAGAAGAGGAGTCCAACACCGAGCAAGTTGCTCACTATGCCCTAATGGCCATCGGAGAGGAGAAACATACACCATCACAAGCTAGGAGCAAGAGATGGTACCTTGATAGTGGATGCTCAAGGCATATGACCGGAGATCCATCTCAATTCTCTAAGCTCACTAGCATAGACGAAGGCTATGTCACCTTCGGAGACAACAACAAGGGTAAAATCATTGGCAAAGGAACCATAGGTAACAAATCCAACTTCTTTATTGAAGATGTTTTGTTAGTTGATGGTTTAAAACATAACCTCTTGAGCATTAGTCAATTATGTGATAAAGGATATATTGTCAAATTTGAATCTAATGCTTGCATCATTGAAAAACCATACAAAAACACATCTATGATTGTATTAAAACAAAATAACGTATACACTATTGACATCAATGATCTTTGTAATGAAATGTGTTTCACAGTTTTGAATGAGGATGCTTGGCTTTGGCATAGGAGATTAGGTCATGCTAGCATGAAACTAATCACTCAAATATCATCCAAAGAACTTGTAAGAGGAATTCCTCATATCAAGTTCATCAAAGATAATGTGTGTGATGCTTGTCAATTAGGAAAACAAATTAAGGGTAGTTTCAAATCTAAGAATCAAATAAGCACCTCTAGGCCCTTACAATTGATCCATATGGACTTGTTTGGACCTCTCTCTACATCAAGTCTAGGTGGTAGCAAATACGCTTTCGTCATTATAGATGACTATAGTAGATAACATGGACT